>BGZK01001231.1:0-186934 GCA_005406025.1 Eumeta japonica
CTGATATTGTTTGTTTTCAAGTTTGTTCATGTGGGTGCCTTCCCTGGAAAAACGTGTTATAAACGAGAAAACTCTAAAGGCTGCTTTATTTAGTGGCATTTTGTACATTTCTGAGGTGTTCGCATTGTTGTCATGCTATTGGTTTTAAATAACAAACAGTACATATATGACATAAGCTATAAATTGCGCTGTGTACGTTAAAGAACTAGGTAAATTTTGCATATGATTATACTATATATTAATGTTTATTGTTGAAGATGAATATCTCCGTGGGTAGTTATCACATTCTCATGATAAATCTGAAATAAATGCATGCATCCAAATGAAGCGGTGGGCAAAAGCTGGTATATACATAAACCTGGCCATATGACGTATTTCTATACAAAAAAATAAATAAATAAAAAAAGTATTATGTAAATCGGACGAACAGTTCGTAAGTTATGATCACACAAACGGACATAAAAGCCAACATATTTTGGGCTGTATAATAATACGTGAAGATATTGTATTTGCTATGACATGTTATTTCTCGTGAGGATTTTCGGAGTTATCCCCTTTAAAGCGGCGACGTCATAATGCACTGTCCGGTATAATAATTGACCCTGAATACAAAATTATATGTGGGAATATGGCGAGCACAAGACGCGCACCGGATAAGTTAAGTTACCAGGAAGTGGGCGTTGCGCGCCTTTCTACTGCATACTGTTGAGGCCGGCTTACACCATACGAGAATTTTCACTGCAATTTTACTGCATCAAGATTGTAGTGCAATTAATAATTTAATTTCAGAAAACGGCTTCAGTTGTATATATTAATATATTAGAATAATATATATATATATTAGACTGATTTAAAATATCCATTATTTTTTCCATATATATAATGTAGGAAGAATTATTGTACAATTTCAGAATTTTATACCATAAAAACCAATACACGGATTTCATTGACAAAAACATACTTTTGTAATTAAACTTTATGACACTTACTATTTATCGATAAACTTACTCGTTTTGAATATGTCAAAAACATATATTTCTACAATCAGTTCACATATTTTCAGAGATAGTACGACGAATAATACACATCATCCAGTCCGTGCTATATTTTCGATGGCTAGTTAGTTTTGTGGGATCAGGACATGCGACAATTGAGACTGCATTTGTGTTGTCCAATAACGGAAAATAGTACGTTTTATTTGATGGAGATGTACACAATCTGAATACAAAGTAAACATAACAAAAGTACAAAAGATACCTCATGAGGTTTCCATTTGACTTTAAATTATAATTTCTTTATCAGAATAGTAGTTGGCAGTCTGATTGTGAGGTGATAATACGCTGTAATAATTAAGAATAATTGCTTAACATTGCAAAATTTACGTACAGGATAATTTCGAAACGGAACGCGCGCGAACACCATTGACAACTGACAAGTCACACATCACTTGGCACGATGGCGGGAAAAGAAGATAAGGTACGCGCGAACGGACGTACCTGTAAGCCAAAAAAAAACGAGTGGTGTCGTGGGACACCAGGTAGGAACGAAGTTCCTTTGGCTAATGTAGAATCGACACAATTTTCAACAAAAAAATCTTGCTCAATTTTATGTAGGTTTTCTTGATTTTTCTCTCATATTTTGCTGATTAGTTTTTATTCAAGTACAGGAAAGTGTTTAGGAAATTCAGTACTTTAGGAAATAAAATAAATTACGTAAAATAAAAAAAAATCGTAATTCAAATTATCAACTAAAATAACAAAATATGTCTCTTTATTTTTGTTTGACAACACAAAATTACATAGAAATAGAATAATTTCCCACTATTATCACTGTCAATTGCATTCAAGTCACTTGTTAGTTCACTTGCCATTTTTACTATATTTATGATTGTTTTGACGATTTGAAATTATATGAAAATAAACGTGACTACTCACGAGTAAAATGTATATATAATGCGAATATTAGCCACGTGCTTGTCCATGAATTCATGAGTATATACTATGCATTGGCGGGGTGGAGTGGTAATAGAGAGAGAAGGGATGAGAGAACGAAAAGGAAGAGGGAGAAAGAGAAAAGTATTATACACTACTCGCTTGTGTATACGACTGTCGCGCCTGCGCACGTCTCATTTAACGGTTTTATTCCACGGACTTTTTCTTACGGTTTTACTATCAAATTTTTTTCAGTTCGGTCGCGCAGCAAAATCCCTATCTCCTCCAAGCACGCCGTAAGGAACTTCGTTCCAAATAAAAAGAAAGAAAGGTATTATGATTTAAAATTACAAATTATTTTTTCTTTTTTTTAGTTTGTTATTAATCAAAGTTTAACTTGAATATCTCATATGTATATATAACTTTAACTCATATGTATATATAGGAAGGTAGGCGACACTGTGCCGCTGTTAACATCGACTCAACGTATAAATTTACTTAATAAATAATTTACGGTATTTCAAGGGTCACAGTTTGCAAATAAATGTGTATAAAGTTAAAAAACATTGGAAAAGTGCAAAGTCTGAGTGAAATGTGTTCAAAAAGTGGCAAAAAACAATGAAAATACAAGTGACATTACATCTCAAAATAATCAGTTTACTCACAGAGTGGAACTGACTTAAAGTGTAGTGAACCCAAACATATCTATTCCACATTTTATTAGAATGTTTTGCACTTTACAAAGTATTCAAATCCGACATAACCTAATATTCCCCAAAAAAATCAAGTCTTCTGTAGAACTAGCTGCCACATACCAGCTAAAGCGACATCTATCGGTCAGCGTCAGAACTATTTCGTCAGACACTAAGCAAGCATAGATCGACCATAAGATCCACCGGACATCAAAACTACCTAGCCAAGAGCTTCCGCGATAAACTACCAGAGGACGCCACGTGTAACAAGAATCATGGAAGAAATTATAAACACGCTAAAAACAATTAAAATGGACTTGGAAAATCAAAGACAAAGAAATTCGCGACACAGGAAAAAATATTACAGAGCAGGTCACACAGAATATTAGCAGGGATGTTTGAAGAAAAGTTCTTAACATTAGAAAAAATCACGAAAACCTAAAGGAAAGAGTGGAAAATCAAGAAAAAGGCTGCATATGTTGGAAAAACAGGAAAAAATAACCTGGTATTTTTGGAGTCGAAGAGAATGAAAAGTCATATGCGAGCTTAGAAAGAAACTTTATCACCTGGGTTGAAGAATATCTCTGTAAAATTAAATTACAGCGATATCCAAGAAATAAAAAGAATAGGAAGAAAGAAAGATTACGTCCAATAGTGGTAACTTTTCAACGCTAGGCACAAAATTAAAATAATTAAAAAAGAGCGCTAAAAGATACAAATTACTACATTAAAGAGACTACCCAAAATACGTCCTAGAGAAGAGAAAGGAACTACAAGAGCAGTTAAAACTGGAAGAGAAAAGGGAGTTAGAGCCAAAATATACGACAAACTGATCATACCGAAAAACAACACAAAACGCAAATTTCCTACCTCAGAAAATGTCATTAAAACCAACATGGAAAGAACTCACGAGTAAATAAAAGAACAAAATACAACAAATAGAAGAACCAATCAAGAGGTCTAGCAGCTTCTCAGAGGGAGTAATAAAAAAAGGAATACTGAACTACGTAGTCAAAAAGCCAACCATTCAAAGTAATATTCAGAATAAACAGGCATAGCAATCAATCGCCTCCTCCTCCGGCATAGAGAAAACAAACACACAATTAAAACAAGAAACAAACATGATCTTCCAACCCGGCTGGTCACCGTGGAAGAGTATGACCACAACCCTTCAAAGTTAATCACCACAGGAACAAACAAGAATAAAAATAAAATCCAACAAATACATGCAGCAACAAAGTTGCAGGCTCAAACTGGTGGCAATTAGCAGGATGAGAGGAGTGGGCGTCTTTGGAGGAAGCCTTTACCCAACTGGGGACCTAGCTTAGTATATAGAAGAAAAACAATAAGAATATAAAACTAGAAAATAGTGTAATTTAGGATTAATTAAAGTATAAATACCTAGCAAATAATAAGTAATTCAAAGAAATTAAGTATAAATAGAAAAATGTAGATTTAGCTTGGTCAAATAAAGGCTTTTTTATTTTATTTATTTTATTTTATTTATATATAACTTGAAAACCCAAACCCGGTACGCAAACTTTCATAATAACAAAAATACCCCAGAGATTAGATTTTAGTCAATAAAAATTTCCTTCGAGTAAAAATGTCTCTATGTAGTTTAAAGGCTGTAACGCCAAAATTTTTGTGTCGGTGACACTGATTTCTCATCCGATTTCCGATACAGCCTTTTCAATATTTTCTTCAACTATTTAAATTCTCGTTTGGACATCCTTAATTTTGTTGAAACGAAATAAATAAAGGCATATACATAAAAGGAAATTGTAATTGCGTCGCACGAAGACGAAACAATGACGCTTGTCTTACAGGAAACAGACTTACAGAGCGCCATAGACAAACAAGCATTTTTTTTTCTTACCATAGCCGGCCTGGGGTCTACAGTGTATAGACATAATTATGTAAGGCTTATGTCTATAGAAATATTTTAAATAACTTTTGGAGTCGGCCACATTAAACATAAATAATGCAATGCTAGTGGGTGATTCTTTTGCTGCTATCTAATTTAAGTTCTTATATTATGCATTTAAACATCGACGATGCGTATCGATGTATAAATATGATACGACTAAATATCCTTCTCGTTGGTCTAAATTAAATAATTTATATTTATATATCAAACGTGAAATTTATTTTGCGTATTAGAAAAGTTTTTTCAATGTCCAAAGAACGTCAATTAAAATTAGATCAAAATAACGCTACAAATAACGCTAGTACATGGGCTTTCAAAAAGACGTATCATAAACATTTGTAGAATACTTCATACTTTTCTTTTATTGAATATATGATTTATACCCTTCTAATTGTTAGGAACCGCTATCTGCTGAATTATAGCAACCCTGATGTCCTCTCCTTCAAGAACAGCCAAGAATTATCCTATAAGAGTTATTATGAAGGGTAGAGGTAAGGAGAACTCTCTCATACGGGGGAACAGTTGCAAAAGTGTGCAGCTGTAAGCTGTAAATAAAAGTTCCGAATCCCTCCATAGCGGCGCTAAAGTAGCAAGAGAGTATGAAATGAACTTATTGAACTGATTGAACCTGACGGAATGAAGTGTACTGAGATGAATAAATTTATAATTTTAATGACTATAGAAGTTATAACAAAACTACAGTTTAGAGAACATCAACTGTTTGCGTAGTCCGAAAGTTCAAAATAATTTTGTAAAGATAACCTAAAATAACGTCTTTTAAAATTTACACTATTGCTATCGTGGCGCCACCCTTATTTAACGCATTTCGACGGACACTTTCTCATACACAGAGAGAGAGAGTTCTCCTTACCTCTACGCTCCATGAGCGTTATCTTTGAACAGATGACGCCAAGCAGTATTGAACTAAACAAAGAACAATGACTTCACCGATATTTACCAGTAAAAATCAAAATATCCAAAAACACGTTCTCACAAGCTCACCACGCACACCGTCGCATTTCTCCGCTTGCGTCAGAATACTCAGCCCAGGGTTGCTCGCTCGCTCCTCGCCACAACACCCGCGTCCAAGGTAACCCGCTTGTCCGAGAGACCATCAATTTAGAATATTCTTAACGATATTACATCAAACGAGAACGATTATTGGGATAGATGTGGAAAAATAAAGAGATATGTCTACTGAAGTGTCATCAATGCTAAACGCTAAAATGTAAAATGCTAACAGCAGCGAATTATTTAGTTTTCTGAACAGTAATTAACGGTTTTTTTTTTTTTAGAATGTCTGATAGTTTTCAGTACAGAACAATAGAATTATCAATGTTCTAAATTTGACACACGCTTACGTGTACAATGAAACTTTATCACTTCTAGAATACTCATTCTTACAGTTCTCGCAGTATTGGAATACAAAGGACGACATCTTCACAAAACCACAAGTAAGCACTACAGAGCGTCACCTGTCACTAGAGGCGGAGGCGCGCTCGCGTCAGACGTACTAACTAGACGGCCTAAAGAACATTTTAGATATACTAGATGCTATCTCTGTGTCTTGTATTTCTATCGTCACAAATACATTGTGTCTTGTACTGTAGCCGCCGCACTATAGGACGCGGGGAAGAGAAATATGCCATTCTCCTTTATTAAAAAAAAAGTGATAGAATATTATTTCCAACATATCAAAGGGTATGATTTCGAAAATTATAAGTACCAGAAGTTTATTCAAAGTACTTAAAAAATTATCAAACTTTGACTTACTTCGCTTTTCAACTTAAGTGTATTTACATTCTGCAGCTTCATCGTCATGTGACATAAAAAATATGCAACCCATAAATATAAAAATTACTTGAAATAATGTGTGGTTTATGTACTTTAAAACCGCTTGTTTTTTTTTACATTTTGTTTATAAATGAATTTTTAAACGGAATCATTATCAAGAAGCAGATTTTTCACGCATTTCTAAATTTCAATTAAGAGTTTTAATTATTACCTCAGTTTGCTTCAGTTGGGAAATTTATTCTGTATTGTTAGAAATGTATGTAGCCACATAATAAAACAATTTTTTTTGCGAAAATTTTGCGAACTAATGATATGCATGCGAAATACTAAATACAGACGCACTCGGTACACGTCAAAGATACGGCGCGTAGTAACTTTTACATATTTTGAACTACTACTTTGCAATGATTAAAAACTTGTTTATAATGTTGACGTGACAACGTCTTATAAATTGGTTTGCCGGGTGACACTTCAAGAAACTGCGTTACGCTCCGCTCACGTTATGCGCTCACAATGAGAGCGAGTGAGAGGCCCGCGTCCCTTCCACTCGGGCATGGTTAGCCCGCCTAAGAGCGAGAGAGACAGACATAAAAAAAAATTGGTTGCCTGTAAAGTCGGTATACGGGCGAAAGTTTTACGTGACAACGACTTTGAGTGGTAAAATCATTTTAATGTGAATATTCATTCGTATAGTAGGAAGAAGGATGAAATAATAGTAACAATTTAAAACATTTATTTATACAAAGAATTATATTTAAAACATTAATTTATACAAAGAATCTCGCACTGAATTTCATATTAACAAAATTTTATTTTACCTTTACACATACATACGTATTTATACAAATATACATAACTTGCAATACATTTGCGTACAATGAAACAGCGTTTACAACAACTTGTTTTATATCTGAGTGGAAGGGACGCGTGCCTTTCACTTTATGTCTATCTCGCTCTTAGGCGGGCTAACCATGCCGATGGAGGGACGCGTGCCTCTCATCTCGTTTATGGTACTTATACGTGAGCGGGCGTAACACAGTTCTTGAAGTGTCACCCGGCAAACCAATTTATAAGACGTTGTCACGTCAAAGTGAAGGCACGCGTCCCTTCCACTCGAGCACAGTTAGCCCGCCTAAGAGCAGAGGAGACCAGATGAGAGTGAGAGATAGGCATACACCGTTTCATGTTTGCTTCTATTTCTTAGGCGCCTGCTAAAGTTTACACGTTGCCAGTTAATTGTAAAACGTTAGTGTGGTGATAATGTATTTATATTTGTGTATATATACGTATGCATAGTAAAGGTAAAATAAAATTTTGTTAATATGAAAATTCAGTGCGATTCTTTATATGTGTTTAAATATAATTCTTTGTATAAATAAATATTTTAAATTGTTTATTAGCTTCATCCTTCTTCTACTACGAATGATATTCACATAAAATGATTACCACTCAAAGTCGTTGTCATGAACTTTCTTATATACCGACACAGGCAACTAATTTTTATTTATTAATTGGTAGAGAAATTATTAAATTTTTAGATACCTATTTCATTATAGTTAAATAGATTACTAAGGAATATTAGTTTATTTTGGAAAATTCCTCTGTACGTAAGAATAAGCGAAGTTAAGTTATCTCCAAACGTTCTTTTATTTTGTTATGCAATGGTTAGAAGTCAATGATATGTTAAATGTTAAATTGTCGAATACCCACGAAATTGACCGCTATCGTTTGGTTTCGAATGATTGCGTTTTGGTTTAGACGGTAAGATATAGGTTATCAAACGTATCTATTGTTGATGGAAATTATGGGAAAATATAGAATTTACATGAAGCCAAACGCTAGAAAAAAACGTCAATTCTCATAAATAAGATTGACAATGAAATTCAGAATTTAATACCTTCTCTAATATTACAAAACTTAATACAATTATCAGTGAATTATGAGTTGGTTTTTACTATGATAGATGGAAAAGTTAATAATGTTTTAACAGATACAAATGCAACCTCAATTCGCGAGGTTTGTAATGCGAAACCTACCGAAACGAATAATTTGACGCTAGTCCGAAAGAAACATGGAAAGGAAGAAACATTTAGATACGGTTTGTCTTCATTACATGACTGGATTCGATTTGTGGAATATGTCTACACGTGTTCTATGATTTACCTTTCAAAACATGGGCTGCGAAAGGAATAGAAAATCAAAAATTAAAATAAAAAAAAGAAACGGTATATACAAAAAACGATTCCGAGAAGAAATGGGTTTGATCATCGCTAAGCCAAGACAGGTCAGTGGTAATTCTAACAATGGAAATACATCAAGAAGATTTTCCTCTAATCCTACTTGTAGTGCCGAAATAACGGGTTTCGATGAGGATTTAATCAAGAGATTTTATACAATCCTTCAGGCAATTTCATGTGGCATAAAAATTAACCCAGAAAAATTCGGAGAATATACTTTAGAAACAGCATAACTATATGTAAATCAATATAATTGGTACTACATATCTTTTTCTATTCAAAAAATATCACTGCGTGGTGAAAAAAGCATCATACGATATAATGCTGTTTTACCTTTGGGCCAGTTTTCGGTAGATGCACAGAAATCGAGACTTAACGACTTTAAAAAATTTAGGCTACATCATGGGCGAAAATATTCTAGAGAAGATACAAACGAAAATGTTTTTCATACTTTATTATTTACATCCGAGCCTTAAATTTCTAGTATAAGGAAAACTCCTAAAAAGATTATCTAAACCTTTAACGGAAGGCACAAAATTTATTAGATTTTCCGGACTAACGACTTATTTTGAATAAAACTAGGTATAATAATAAATTTAATTTCATTTAACTAAATCATTAATGTTTTAATTAGTTATTATAACTTTATTTTTTTATGTAGGTATACCTGAAAAATAAATAAACGAAATTAAATTTGTAACTTTTGACAATAATTATTTTTAACACGTTAATATTGACATTAAAATTATTTTATCGAACTGTGTTTGTAGTTTATGCATTCTTCTAAATAATGCCAAAATTTCAAAATTTTAGCTCGAAAACAATGACATTATAGATTTATGACATATTTTCCCCGCAATACATAGCGCCACCTGGCAGTCAATATAAATAGGATATTTGAAAATATTCTATTTATAATATCAAAATAATATTTTTTTGAATTATTTTGTTTGACTTAATGTAAACTTTCATTAAGTTTTTCTTGGTCGATAAATCTATATATTTGAAGCATATTGTAACGGTAATTTAGTAAATAATTTAACAACCCACAGACCAGCAAGAAATTTTGTCTTTGGCCTCAATTAAATGGATGTCAGGCTTAAGGATAAACGACACACGTAATTTCTTACAAATTTATTCCTCGTGCGTTTTGATTCTATACTAGAAATAATTCACAATCAACATTAAAAAAGTGTTAAAAAACGTCAATTTCATTACGTGATTTCTGAGAAATAATATGACTTAGTTAGTATTTTGATATTTAATTTTCAAAATTCATTAAAAACCGATAGTACTTATGTCCGTGTGAGTGCACATAGAAATGAATTTACTGTGTTTATAAACACAATATTCTAATTATATCATAATTTTAGAATAAATTGTGCTCTCGTGTAAAACTTAGAAATAGCTTTCTGAGAAACTGAGTTTATTTGACCGCAAATTAGCATTTAACACAAAATTTTGTTATTTTTTTTTTTTGTAATATAGCCAAAAAGCGCCAGCTCTCGACACTTTAGCTTTTTGTAATCGTTTCGAATCACCTTAGCTTTAAATAAAGCAATATTCACATGCAATATTCACATGCAATATTATATATAATTAGTATACAAATTATTTACATTTTTTAAGATATTAAGAAACCAATGACCATTATATTATTTAGATTATTCTACTCTAATAATTTCAAAGTCAACAGTTACAAAAATAAAAACGAAATTTTAAAATTTATTGTTACACAAAATGGTTAAAAACCACAGTTTACGACTTGTGTCAGGCTTTCATTGCATATTTTCCTTTTCCATTTGCGGTGGGTCCATTTTTACGATACCTAAAATCACGATAATATCATACCCTAACAATCGGGTTCTCGGATTACATTATTTCTGTGTAGCCTGGAATATTTCTGTGAGTAGGCAACCACAAAGTTTTCAGCTTTCTTTCATTGACTTACCTGAATTTGGATTTGGTCACCTGTATCGTTTTCACAATTAGGTTTTCATGAATCCATGCGCTCATTAATGCATATTCACTCAAAATAATGCAAAATAAAATAAAAAAAACAGAGGAATTCATTGTTATTAGCAACAATGAACAACCTAAGACTTCGAATGTTTGCAGGAATAGTAGGTATGATATATCCAATCCCCAAAATAAATAAAACATTGGCGTGACCACGCTTTGTCTTGTCGTAATTAAATCCCCGTTAGTTTTAGGGTAAGAGACAAAAGTACAAAATAAATAGCATATTTTCTTAATCCCTTAAAAATATCACGACCTTGTTTTTATGAATGACACTAATCGTAGCTTCCAAGTTTTGTTTGTTGGTACCGGAACGCGGTGCGTTGTATATCATTAAATAAATCGTTGGTACAGGAATAGAAAATATTTTTTTTTTATATAAAAGCTTTCACTATTTGTTTTTTCCAAGATTCGTATTTAAGATTTATTTTTATGTCTCTCATTTCCCATAAATGCGGATAATACAGTGGTTCTCATTATTCATATGAATCACAATCAGAAGAAGTTCCTAAATTATAAAATACGAAACTAAAGGGATAAACCGTATAATATAGTAAACCTAATATATATCCTTGGCATACTCAACTTCAAAAATCATGCGATTAAAGGGGAATACGTAAATAAATAAGTGGAGTCTTTTAAAAATGGACATACCTAGTTTTACTACATATATACACAGGTTGGTCATTAAGAATTAATTTTTTTCCGGCGCCCTTAAAAATCCTTACTATTGACGAAAAAGTACGTGAATTTGTTTTTTTTTTGCTTTTAAACAAAAAGAACACGTGTCGCCAGCTAAATTTAAGTCCATTTTTCGATAAAATTATAGTTTATTAAAAAAATTGGCGCATTATTTAAATTTAGACAAAAAATCATAAAAAAACAGTCTTGTACGAAATTAAATTCTCCATAAAAAGGTTTCTTTCGATTTTTTACGAAGTTCACGTCCATCAAGATAATCTTATTAATAAACTAATACACTCTATTCAATCTTCACTTTCAGCACTAAAAACTTTATTCCTCCCGAAATATGACTAATTCCTTTAAACTATCATTAATTCATTAATTTTAGATATTTTATTCATATTTTGTAGAGGATTCTACCACACACACACCACGCACACACGCGCACGCACCTTACGCTCACATACACATATATATATATATATATGTATATGTTTGTGTGTGTATATCTATACAACTAGTTTTCCGCCCCTGTTTCGCTGGTACACATTGTGTTTGTTTTGTCATCTTTTGTATGGAAAGATCTCGACTTCACACCCAATATCGTTCCTGCTTTCAATTCTGCTCCCGATACTGTTTTCGATTTCGATGTCGGTCACGTTCTTCATTCTTATCTCGATCCGACGCAGGTTTCTATCCAGGTGTCGTTTTCATTTTCAATTTTTTTTCAGTCCCGAGTCATTGTACTCGTATTTGGTTAACATAACGATAAAGTCTACTTCGAAACTTTCTTAACAACTTCTTGTTTTCACCGTTTGAGGCTACAGCTTGGAAATTGAGTTGTCTATTGAATTAAATCGGATAATTAAATCAAACACTAAATACAAGTACAATATTTTAATCGTTTTAAAAGTTTGCAGTCGCTTTTACGGAAAGCCAAAAAGAAATATCTATCTTGAATCGGCAGTCGAGTTAATTGTTTTATAAGATAATAAAAAAACATTCTAACGACAACTCAATAAGTGATAACTATGGTTTGTCAACTTAAAAATGAATGGTGCTTTTGGTCTAGTAAGGTCTACGCGCTCTCAGAATTTCGCCGCACGCTGTGCGCATACTCACTCAAACTTCGGTCTGAACGTATTCCAAAGCGCACGGCGTATACTTAACGAGTTTTCACGATTTTCTTAGAACTTTCTCCATAGATCTTAAAACTGGTCTAAGCTGCGCTCCGGCCCGTTCTAAAATGTCCTCCGAACTTATAAGCAAACGGTTCGCAAAACGATCGAATCGATTTCGCACATTCGAGAAGTTTCAAACTATTGAAATAAATGGTGAAATATATACATTATATTAAGTTTTATGATGTAATAAACTTACGGCAATTAAAGAAATATTAACTAAATATTAAAATAGAAATTTAGGCAATATTTAATGTGGATATTGTTAATCATAACTATTCCAAACAGCATCGATTTATATTTTACTTACGTCAAATTCGAAATGTGTTAATAAAAAAAGTGCATTAGTTTTTAGTTGCAAATAAATTCCTGCTTTTTTTGTTTGATATTACTGTTTAAAATGTGTTTGTTTAATTCCTGACTTTTGTTAAATTTTACAGTTAAAGTCATAATGCACCTAATTTTATTGCATGGCGTTGCGTTATTTTTGTTTATTTCTCACTTAAGTTTAAGTTACAATAATATCAATAATAATTAATTGAAGTCTGTTACAAATAAAAATATTTTACTAGTCAGGTTAATATTTTAAAGAATCTATTCGCGATAAATATGTAATAATAAGGCGTATCGTATTAATATTGCATATTTTTATGATAATTCGTAGCGCTGTTTTTTTTTTATAAATAGGTATGTATCGCCTTGCTGGTTTTTTATAATGTATTATGTTATAAATAGATCTACACCAGGAACTTATAAAGAATAAGCAGGTAGGAACACTGGTAGGACTCACCACTTAACGAAGAAAAGTTCACTTTCTGTTTCGATCCTGGAGCTGGTGAACGCCACACTTCTCACAGTCCTTAGTAACGCATCTGACGCTAAAAAGAACAAGCGGAGATCTTAATATTTGAAATTTGTCGTAACGGCGTCTACGAATCGGCGCGTGCGGCGGACGGCTAATGCGGTGCAAGTTTTTCATACGACAAAGGTGAGAGGGTAGAAAGAGATGGATAATGGAATAATTAGAAGGGTTGCAAAGGACGTAATATATGTTTTGGTGTAGGTATAATATTAGTAGTTGAAATGACGTAGCCAATAATGACACTCCCCGTTAGTCGCTTTTTATATGAAATGTTTAATTTTAAAACTAGGATTTGTAAAGTACCTTAGGGTCGTACCCATATCCTTTTTTTTTAATTTTAATACAAATATTCAACTCTTTTCTATGAATTCTGAATATGAAATAATTAGAGTAATATTTGCAAATTTAGCGCTAATATCCATGAAGGTTCTATCTATCTAATGTAATCTACATTACAATATTTAAACATTAGATCCCTGCGAGCAACTTCAGTGTGTTAAGTAGCTTTAAATAATTGAATTTAGTACCACTCTTATAGTTTTACTCATTTTTATTTAATTTTGACAATGCAGATAGATTAACTTCATTAACTCTTTGGCGATTCAATTGAAATTACGATCATAGTAGAATAGAATAAAACAGTTTATTCGATTCTACACTGTCTGTTCCGTTCCTGCTCTTATTGTCGATTTCGATTCAAGTCTCGTTCCCGATTCTGATCCTGTTTCTTCTTCTTCGTTCTCAATTCCGATACAGTTTTCGTTTTGATCCAATTATTTACTATAATGATTATGCGTCCCACCTTTTTATCCTTGTGAATACTATTGGATTTAGACTCAGTTCGAGTATCACCAAAACAATATTTACTTACGTGGCGTGTATAAAAGCACTTTAGGAATCATTTCATTAATGAACCAGTTCAAAAATCAAATTTTATTTGGAACGGCTTACAATTAGCGGAGTTAATTATAATTATTATATATCATAAAACTATGCATTTCTATGCATCAAAAAGCATGCCGTGCCAGTCTTCGATCGTGATCTATGTCTGTGCAAAAGTCATTCCATACATTGCTCCTTTGCCAAACGAAACGAGGACAAAATAACACAACAAATCGCATATATAATACTAGCAGGGATGACAAGACGTGATATCCCATTACGGTTTAATATTTGTGACAATACCTATATTAATTTTCAATTGTCGAATAGACAGAGACGGTATCAAAATGTCAAAATTCATTTGTCTGTTTTTTTTTTACATTTTACAAGAGCTACCAAAGGGTTTCTGATGGCGCACGAGCACCAAACAAAATCTTTTTAAAATGTAATAATCACATGCGTGAGAGCGCTGACACCACTCGAAATCCTAGGCCTACTCAGTGTAGCGATTAAACTACACTTGTGTTCCTGTAGAAGTCTTTATCTGGCGCTGCGCAAGTCAATACGAGGATTTTGTACAGAGATGTTATATTCTAATAAACACATTGTTGTATTTTTAGCGACAAAAAGTCGAGGAACGTGTTGATTAAATCTGGAAACTGTATCGGCCCCCGGGATACGGAACTAGGGCGGTGTTTCCCGTTTAACCGTAAATTAATATGTAACTTGTTTCAACAGTTTATCGGGGATAGTGCACAGCGGTAAGTAACCAAGCGTTTAAATTACGTTTGTTATATGAATACAATGTATGTTCAGAATATCTCGTATATTGGACATTGTTTGTCTACGTCATTTGTTAAAAGCGCGTATTGCAAGTTGTTTTTTGTTTTGTGTTCGTTATTATTATTAGTGGTGTTTACTTTTAATCGTTAATTACCACATACTATTGTTGCGAACTACGTTTATAAAGTAAATAATTGAAAACATAAGATAATTAGCTTAAAAAAAATAATATTCGAGAATAGCAACCCTTTGTGCTTCCCACCTTACCCTCTTCTCCTATATCCACGCATCTTTATATTTCAAACGCATTTATTTTTGAATAGCAATATTAAAGAGTACAATAAATCTTGTTCGTTTGTATCAAACGTAACATGCTTATGCCTTGTTTATTATAGATAATGATTGTGTTTATAATCGAAGAAGGTTCAAAAATGCTAGTCAAAAGATATATATATATATATATATACGATATATTCGAAATATGCGATCGCTACGGAATCACTTGAATACTTCTATTTGATAGCACTCTTGTGAATGCACTGATTGCAGAAATAAAACTAACTGTCAGCACTTAAACTCCGATACTCAACACCCGATACGAACTCCGAGTTCAAGTGCTTGTAACTCTATATTCCTTAATGTGCACATACATTTTTGCGTGTTTTCTTTTCATCTGATTTCAATTCTCGAACCCCTCATAAATTTAATATATTTTAAATATAACAATGTATTAAATATTTGTGGTTAAACATTTATATATTTTGTTATATACTATGTATAAGCTAATAAATGGTACGAAGTAAAAAAGCTAAGGGTTCCTATTAATACCTCCAGTGATAATACTAAGGGCCCTTTGATTTATTAGATTTAAGTGTTCTATACACCAAGTTTGATAAAACATCGTAGACGACCTCTGGGCTGGCTAGTCTGTAAAGCGCAGCATTTTACCCTTAAAATAGGGTTTGAACGTTTGTCTCTTGACTTGCGGTTTTAAAAATCTGATTAGTGATTTACAGTATGGGCATGATGTCCGCGTAGATAGTTGTTTGCGAATCGAAAGGTACCAATTTTGTATCTTGACTCAAGGCAAATAATTAACGACTTCTCAACCAAAATCAAATGAGAAAACATATTCTACACTTTGAAGAGCACGTTACGCTGCCGATCAAACTTAGACCCAGCTGCTCGCTAGAAAGTGCCAAGTGAACCTCTATGGCATGGTACGGGTCTGCCTTCGAGACTGTGAAGTTATCATACGGTACGCTAGAGGGAAGTGCAGAAAGAGGACTTTCTAGGGTTATATACAGGGTTAAACGATCGGCACAACCTTTTGGAACCTCATTTTAGATTCCTTGCTTCGAGAGGTCAGGGAATTCGGCGTATATATGCAGGTGTTCGCAGATGATGTGGTCCCCATGTTCTCTGGGCAGTCGGTTTCATCAGTGGAGTAAGAGGCCAACTGGGCATTAGCTCATGTGCACTGTTGTAGAGTTAAAAATAAGCTGAAGTTAGCATCAAGTAAAACCAATTCGATAGTGCTGACCAAATAACTCAAATACGATGACCCGGTGGTGCACATGAATAGTGAGCAATTAAATTTGGGTGGCGAAATAAGGCTCTTAGGACTGACGGTAGATTAGAAGCTGACGTCAATTCCTCATGTTACTAAGGCTTGCAAATAGGCTGCAAATATTTACAAGGTCATCATCAGAGCAGCCAAAGCGACGTCGGATCTGGGCCTAGAGATCCTAAAGACTATGCCTATATATTGATACTACGTACCTATGATAGAGCCGATTGTGCTGTACGCTTCGTGCGCTTGGGCATCGGCAACGAGGAAGCTAGGCGTGTGCAAGACGTTTAATGCTATCTAGCCCAGCCTCACGCTTAAAGCGTGTCGGTTTCATCGTATGATCTCTCTTCATTCCGCTCTGATAATCTCGAAGCTGCTTCCCCTCTTAATAAGGGTGAGAGAAGCGGCCTGGTTGTATGAGATGAATGGCGGTAAATACTTTCCCAAGTATTTAGAAGAATCTATTTTGGACCGGAAGCTCGAGGAACCCGCCCAGATAACAATATAAACTTGTTTCATACTTGCAACAATTTTGATACATCAAAAAAGAAGGCTTGCTTCAAGCTTGCCATGGCAATTTTACAAACTTGTAGCAAGTTTAAATCAAACTTTCTAGTTTCAGTGTGACAAAATTGCATCCAAGTTTGTTTTTCAAAGAATATAACAAGTTTGTTGTGACAAACTTGCATGCAAGTTTGTTTTTCAAAGAATATAACAAGTTTGTTGTGACAAACTTATTGCAAGTTTGGTTTTAAAGAATATAACAAGTTTGTTGTGACAAACTTGCCTTACCTTTGATATGGTGGTAATGATAAAAATGTTTAAGATTTTTGGGGTGATTATCCGGGCTGTAACTACATGAAACCACAGCAAAGTAAAACCGTGAATATAGATAGAGAAGAATATAATATTGTACAATTAGATTTTAATAAAACTTGACAATTTGGGCACTAGTCTGTGGCCAAACACCTTAGGCATCCTGCGACTAGACTACTAAAATAGTGTCCGAAACAAAACTGTATGGTTCGACAAACTTATCTGTGCAAGTCATAGTCAGTTTTTTTTTTATTTTCATACAAAACGCTATCACGTCCTTTCATTTGCCTACAAATAATGTATATTATTTTGTATATGACCAACACAGATAAGTATAACCTAAGAAACCAGAATAATATGTCTTCACAGAAAATATTGCTGTGACTTCGTGAACAATGTGAATAAAAAATACAATACCATTTTATAATCATATAAGTATTTATTAATCCGTCAAGTCATTAGTAATAGCTGATTTAAAAAAAGTTGATAATTATTTAGAAAAATACAAATCTTAAATTAAAATGGAAATTAAATTATTGGTCTGCCGAAAAAAAATTGGTTAACAACAAAAAAGCAGCACTTAAATCATTTGGTCTACAAATAAAGATTTGGTTAGCAGTAAAACAAAATGATCAGCAATCCTTAATTCGCAAATAATCTTGAAAATGGTCAGCAAAAAATCATTGTCTAAAATCATTCATTAGTACCCAGATTAGACCCGATAGTTTCAGATTCCAATGCTTTATTTTCTCTATCAGCTCTGAAACAAATAAAAGAAATTGTTATAAACTTCTATTGTATGAATAGAATTAAGCTATGCTATTAAAAGGAGTAAAAAGATGTTAAAATGTAGGTAAGCTTGAGAGGGACGGGTTTATCGATCTACTATTGAACATCTCTGTTGTAGGTAGGTACTTATTTTCGTTTTACTGTGCCTGGCTCTGAAGGCATGATAACTGATATTAAGTCTGGCGGTTAGAAGATCAAAGTAACAATCGTGCAATAAAACCTAAAATATGTAGTCATGTACATATGGTGCATGGACATGGAAAGTCATAGGAAGCAATTTGATATGTGTGTATTCAAATTCAAAAATCAATACCTACCTAGAATAATAAAAATATTATTTCTATTATATTTCGAATCTTACCTCCTTCTTATTCTAACTTTTGCTTGATTCAGCCAGTCACTAATAATTTCCTTAAGATGTTCTTCCGTTACATCATCATAGATTTTTGCAGATTTCTGTTAAAAATATATATATATATATATAAAAAATCATAACAGTTCAGTTAAACAAGTAGGTAATTCAAAGAAAAGGGGTAACCCCTACAGCTACTCGTAGGTCAGAGGTATATTTTCATTGCGACGTTGTAAGGCACTGGCCCAGTATGGGAGCAGACAATGCTTATTATCCCACGATATAGTTTTTGATATGTCATACAATCATGATGTTTGAATTTATAAATGATATATACTTACGAAAGATTATTTTACAAGTTTCTGTTGTCAGAAATGATTTTTTGTTTGAATTTTTCATTTGTTTTCCTGTCAATGAATATAACTCTGCTACTTCATCAAGTAATATTCGTCTAAGAATGTTCGTAGTAAGACTACGAGCATTTCTGCCATCAATCTCAGCCAAGAATTTCATCTAAAAATGTGATAAATCATTAACATTATTGAGAAAAAAAAATTATAATATATATATATATATATATAATATATAACTCGGTCTTTTAGAAAAGGAAAGTGGAAGTCAGCACTGTTTTAATTGCTTACTTACTGTCAGCAGTTAATTGACAAATTCGAGAACATTATTATTAATTTTGTCATTTAAGTTTTGTGTCCTTACTTGCATGTTTGTGTGAGCCCAAAACAAATAATAAAATTGTGTTGCCCTACTTTTTTTCAAACTTTTAATAATGTATATTATACTTACAATAGATTGTTTGTTGTGGCTGATCTTCAACTGCTCATTTAAATGACAAAAACTTGTGTCATCCTTTACTGGAAGATTTGTTAGAAAATCAGGAACTGTAAAAGTATCCTCTTGTTGATTTATTGGCTGTAAAGATGACCTTGCTAATAGTAAGTCCAGTTTTCTATTAACTTCATTCATCTGCACAGATAAGTCTGTGACCACCTGAATAAGATGGCTTTGTTGTATTGCAAACTGCTTGCTCAGCATACAGCCTGTAATAAAAAGCAAGTTACATCTGACTGTCCCTTGTAAAAGAAAATATTAAAAAAGTTATTTAAAATCTTTACCAGATCGACAATTTATAGTATGATTTGAACCAGTATTGGTGCTGTTTGTTATATCAGAAATTTCAGTAACATCTTCAGCTTCTCCAGTGTTTCTTGTAAAAGCATAATCAGGAGGTGCGTTTGTTAAATTTGTTGAGATTTGCTTTGAATATGACCTATAAAAAAGTCTCTATAGCTCATATTAAATATCATGTATCATCATAAAATATGCTGAGAACTTTACCAGGTGTAAGATTTTCTACATTATTTTGAACCATCTCTACTGTTCTGTTTGTTGCAGCCACTTCTGTAAATTTTTCAGTACTCTCATTTTTTCTTGTTTCTGTTAACAAACGTTTAGGAGGAATGGGGTATGCAAGACTTGGCTGGTTTTTTCATTTTACAATGGGATAATCATCTGGACAATCTGAATCTTCAGGCGAATATACTCTCTTGATCTTTCTTTTCGTATGATGACTTCATCATCCGAGTCTAAATTAGAGGTTTCTTCAGCTTTTTCAAGTGGAGACGTGCCTCATTATAAGTTTCTGAAATCATAATGCATGTTTTTTAAACTGGTTTGTGAATAAAAGTTATCAGGTTTGATAAATCAGCCCTTAAAAAATTAAATTAAATTTTAAAGAACTAGTGAAACCCAAAAGTTAAAGTATAATTCTGAAATAACTTATGTAGAGAAATAAAGGACATACCATATCTTTTAAGAACTTTTATTTGATATTGTGGCCATGATTTGTCAGGCTCAGCCATTTTCCTTAAAAGTTTGTTCTTCATCTCCTCCGTGCGTACATTCGGGTAGTAGCAAGTATTGCCACGTGGGTCTATCCAAGTTGATACAACTATTCCGGGAGCATCATCTTCATTTATAAATGTGACAATGACGAAGCTTGGAGTGTCCATTATGTTGAATCTTTAAAAATACATTTAACATAATAAAATTGAATTGTGGTCAGCTAATGTGTATTTATTTTAAAAATATCTATCCTAGTAAATGTATACTTACTAAAAAAAATTACTGAAAATGGACAATGTACAGAATTAAATGCTAAAGGATAAAAGGGACTATGAATGTAACATTCTAATAGCAACATGATTATTTTGGAAAGGAAGGAGTACAACTTTACCCACAATTTCACTAACTTCTTTTTCACATAGGTTCAATTTATTTTTTTCAATGTATATACCTATGTGTGAACTTTCTATCAAGGATGCATCTAAGTAATTTTCTTTCGATGAAAACTCTTGACATAATATAACCATTCTCTGAATATTTGTGGAAAATACAATGTTGTGTACTGTCACAATGCTACCATCTTTTAAAACACAGTGTGAATTTGGATGTTTAATTGTTATTTCAAAAGAATGAAATTTGACAGATTTGAATTGTTGAAATTTATCACAACCTGGCAAAAGTAAGCCTGAAGAATGAGGATTGGAGAAATATGGGAAATAAGAAACAGACGGTGAAATATTTTTCATCCAAACATCAGCATTAGATATTTCCCCAAACCTTTTAATGATTTGCTGAAGGGGTCTGTCTCCTTTTCTGATACCTCTTGTGAAGATTTGTAAGAAGTTCTCAAAGGGAAAGGCAGAGCATGAATCAAGTGCTCCAAATTCATATACATCATCACTAAGGTGTGTGAGACCATGTAAATTATAAGTGGCAAATTGTGGTCCATATAAATCTATGTAAGATTTGACAAAATGTATTAGGAGGCTCTTAGCATAGTCATTATATTCTAAAGAATATTCGGGATTTAATAATATACAAATTGAAACTGTAAGACTCATAAAATTGTTATAATATGCTAGATAGTCAGATTTTATTTTAAAAAGTACCACTGGCCCTACGTATAGGAGAAATTGACGGAATTCAGTTGCTTTCCATTTTCTCACATCATCCAAAGAACGTGGTTTCCTATTAAATTCTGATGGAATATGTTCAGCGAGAGCGACTAGGTCAGTACTTATAGAGTTTATAATTTTATTGGGAAGTTTCAATGGTACTGGCCCAAACATCCATAAATAAAGAAGACTGCGTACAACTCCAAGGCAAACAAGGTGCATGTAATCTAATGGAAAACTTTTAATAAAATTTATCCCCGGAATTTCAGTTAAAGGTGTACTTGAATTGTGAAAATCTTCATCATGCATCTGAAGAAATTCTTCATGGGTTCTAAGAGGTTCATGACATTGTGGGAATGTCATACGGTTTTGCAAATATACACCAGATTGCTTGCATTTTGTACAAGAATAATAACCAGCATGTCCCTTGACTCCTAATAAAAAAGACTTGGCTGGAGCATCACAGACAAAACCTTTTATTCCAACTTTAATGTTTTACCTCCATAAGCCAAACCAGACTTAATTAAAGCTACTGCCTCAGTTATGAATTCCTGCATAAAAGATGTGCAGCTCTGAGGCTTCTTAGAACCGCAATAAACGCCAATAGGGAAAACTACAGATTTTACTGCAGGTATATTATAAATTGATCCTAAAATTAGCCAGAACTCAGTTGAACTACTTTTGAATAAAGGTACACCATCAATGTTAATTAGTAGAAAAATTTCACTTATAGGTTCAGTAACATAGTTCAAAATTTTTCGTAAATTTGACTCTAAACCTATATGCGAATATAGTCCTGGTTCTACAACTCGAGTAATGACATTTACTGGGGTCTTAAGTAAAGTTCTAGCATCCGCTGGCAAGTCAAAACACTGGTGACTGCGTAAAATACTCAGCAATGATGTAATGGCAATGTGTGGTACTTGATGTTTAAGAGCCCAATATCTTAAATTGCTAACAAATTTATCATTTGCATCAGCAGTAGTTTCACGAGTTTCATATTCAATGGCTGGTAAGGGGCTTTCATCAATAACATTTTGATATACAGAAACATTTTCATTAGATGAACAAGGTTGTTGGATGGAAGGGGTATTGGAATGAAGAGAACAGGAATTTAGGTTATTATTTTCAAATTCATTTCAAATTCATTATTAGGCCATACAATTTGTTCATGACAAAATGAAATTTTTTGTTTAGAATGTTTGCCACTGGCATTGATATTTGCATGAGTGTGTGCCATTTCTCTCCTGATTCTTTTTGACTGTCCTTGTTTGGACATTAGTAAAAAGGGTTTCTGAGACATATTTACTCCTAAAGAAAAAAAATTAAAAATCATACTGAAATATTATTCAAAACTGAAGCCAAGACATGACTGCATTCAGAGTTGTTACAAAATCATTAATAACATTATCATTACTTGTTTTAGCTTACTTAGCGCTATATAGCGTAAATCGTGTTAATAAAATATGAAGAAAAAGACGGAGTGACAGTAAATGAATTGAATTTTTGATTGTCCATGCGTGCAATATCACAGTGAGAGTAAATTTTTGAGGTTATGCAACTAGATACATTAGCTAGAACCCTGTGAGACTGTGAATAACATTAAACACGGACTTTTATTGTAGATAGTATGTGAATACAGCTAGAAGCTACAAAAATATAAAAGAGACTTACCTCAATTCCACTAAAGCCAAAAGGACACCAATATTCTATTCCACAAGCCCAAACTGAACAGGTGCAAGCTGAACTTGATAATTTAAGAAGCTTTAGCTTAGTAGTAATTAATACACTAACAAAACAACAAAATCGTAGCAATTTATGTTAAAAAAAACTCGAAGCAAAATCAGGGTGAGCGGTGAGATTGCAACAGTGCTGCCACAAACTAGAAACATTATCTTTGTCATAACAATATTCAAACAATGTTGTCGCAAACTTGAAACTTCATATTTAACTTATCAATATTGCATCGATATTGTCACAAACTTGCCTCGTCATATTTGACGTAGCAATTTAAAATCAGAGAAAAATCAAACTTGCCCCAAGTTTGTATGTTATCTGGGCGTATATTTCGGCGAACTACCTTACCCTGCGCACGTGCCCAAAATCGTGTTCGAGAGTATCGAGGAACTAAACTACCGCAACTTGGACTGTCTTACCGTAGTCGGGTTGCATTTTTATAACGATAGAAACCGGATGGAGAGAGGAGATCTAGTACTCGACACTCCGACTCTATCCCTTCTGCACGGTCTTTCAGGCGGAGACGGTCGTCCTGTAGCGAGCGATGCGGCGGTTGAAAAACGGTAAAGACGGGCTGGTTTACATACTTAGAGGCTCCAGATTTTCCCTGAAAGTGCTGACCAGTTTGAAAACCTACCAGCCTATGGCCCATAAAGCTAGGCGCGACATCTCTGAGATCGTTATGGAAGGTAGGGCTGTGTGCCTATTTTGAGTCATTGCGGATAAGCAGCGTGCACATTAGCTCGCCATACTAGCCGCTCTCACCTAAAATACGGTAGCGAACTATGATTCGTTTCCGCTGTTGTCTGTTAAAAATGGGATTAGAATAGCTGACTGGGAAAATGGAGAAAATACGTAGAGGAAATCACGGGAGAGATCGCTAAATGTTTCTTTCCCCGAGTGAAAGGAGTGTAGTAGACAATGTAGACCGAAGAGAAAATACTATCAGCCATCACGCCAGATGGCGTCGCATGCGGTAAAACAATTATGTGAGCATGTATTTTCTTAACTTAGTATCGTCGTATACAATGTCCTTTAACATTTTAGCTCATAGATAAATTGTAATGAACCTTGCTCTATATTTTCCTTAAATAAAAAATCTGGTGCAATGTTGCTTGGTGCCGTTAACAACGCATATTGCATGTGACTCACGTATATGACCCTCCGACGAAGCTTGCATTGAAATTTTATTAAACTATATCGACGCGATAGAGAGCTATAGACTTGTATGAAGGTAGCCGACGTCAAGTAAATACGTGTATTATTTATTTATTATCACATTTAATAGAGATACATTTTTTTTTTGAAATTAATAAAACGTGTTTATATATTTTCTATATCGACGCTTATTAACTTTATTAAGTGAAATTATTAGCACATGCTACGGGCATTGCGACAGGCTTTGTTGCTTGTCGGTCTGTTTGCCCGCGTGGCTATTAGCGCATTCTTGATAAAATTAAAATATTGATATAAGGAACTTTATGTAATATATACTTAAAAATCTTTTTAGTAATTGACTGCAATTATTATGAGCCAATGATGAAATAATTGTGTTTCATGATTATGTTATTTCATCGTCGTATGAAAGTGTCCGTGAAAGTATGTTACACTATATGAAAAATAGTCTAAAAGCCAAAACGGATCTTGTGTGTTGAACACATATTTTTTCACTGTTAACTAAAAAGTGTCAAAGTCACTAATATCTACGGATACGAGAGTCGTATATAAAATGCAAATAACAGTTCTTATTAACATAAATTGTTACATCTTATTACGTCTACGTGCAAATATATATTATATAACTTATAACCATGAGGATTTTTTTTTATTTTAGAACTTTCATATTATTATAATCTATCTTAATTTAGAATAGAAATCCTAGGCGATTACAGGGCAAAAAATAAGCTCATACCTATTTTCTAGAGCGGTAGGCAGATACCTACTGGAGAGATCCACGGAGTGATCTTATATGCCTTCCTCTTTTGCGTCGGATGCCTAGTATTTGACCCACTTTCAGCACGCCGGCAATTTTATCTGCCTACGATCTAGAACGATTCTTGGCGATCCTTTCATCCCGCACATTCTTCTGTCGTTCTATCTCTATCAAACGATCAAACCACTCCAGCGTACCTTTTTCTGCCCCATAGTCACTGCATCTTCTTCCGAACCAGACCTTTCTCTCATTATCCCTAGGTGTAGATTTTGAGGGCACTCCCCTTACGCTATAGGATGTAGGCATACGTGATATTTAAGTTACGTCGCAATAAGATTTAAAGCTGATATTCAAAGGCGATATAGGTAAATATATAATAACTAGATAACAACGTTTTCATTTTTACATCGGATCGTAATAAACGAGCATCCGACCCGCACAAAATAAATTTCAATATTTTCTACCTGCTGCGGGTGTTAACGATATATATAAAAACACTGGATTCTGTATAAGTCACGTGGTGCACATATAACGCGAATTTTTCTAATACAGTCTGTACGTGAAATTACTACTATTCATTTTATCACATATTTTCCGCCGTATTTTTACAGAGTTATAATAATAATACTAAGGTACCTTTTTTTTTAGTGAAAGTATATTTTACGAAAAATAGACAATACTTTTTTCTTTAAATGACGCCTTTAAATAAGTTTTACGTCTATATTTTTTACTTATATTAAAAATTGTTAACACTTTTAAATTTGACAACATCTAAATATTACTATCGACGCAGAAGTATAATCGTTAGTTTTTTTTTCTCTCTATCTATATCTGACCAACCATTACGTTAAAATTTCTCGACGAATTTGAATGAAATTTGGCATTTTTATAATAGTTTCAATGAGTTCACATTATTCTTTATGAAAATCTGTACAGTTCTCGTGGGATAGACGACGAAGTTTAAGATAATTTTTATACATAAAAATAACACATTGTTAAGTACAATTCCATACAAATTTTTGAATAAATAAAAAATACGAAAATCTTATTAGATAGGTTTCCTGGGACCCGACCTATATAAAGAAAGAATTAATTTTATATTTACATGAGCGAAGCCGCGGGCAAAAGTTAATATTAAACAGACATAATGTTGGCACGTTGACTTGATACGCATCAAACTTAACTTCAAACACGAGCATGCACTTTTGAGTATTTTTGTAAGTCATGCCTAAACTCATCGATCATCGTTTATTATAAGCGGCAGAAGGAATACTTAATATCCGTGTGCAGCAGTAAGTCACTAGAAACTTCGATAACATCTGCAGTTTCCTATAGATATCAGTCTCATGTGGGTCTTTATGAGACCCATTCGCGTAGTATATAAATATATAGATTCTGAAAGATTGATCGGTCTTTTCATATAGATGGGTCTGCAACGAACACACTTCAGCACTAGTTTTATTGTAAAGAATTAAATAATGACATAAATAATGATAAATTTAGATAAAATATGTGAAATTTACTCTGGACGAAAAACAAAATAACAATGCCAACGTTCGGCGGTAAGTAGTTTCGAAAGATTTACGTCAATTTACAATCAGACGAAGGACGAGACTGAAAACGAAAATGATGAATTTTTTCGCTCCACATAATTTGTCATTTTTGAAGTGAGAACTTCTTTAGCGGCGTTGTATACTTTTTGGGATGGGTAAAAAATGTTAAACTCGCATCAAGACACGTGACCTGATCGAAAATTCGTAAGACGGAGGGATGTAGACTGCCAGCGCGGCGTAGGAGAGGAAGTAGTATCCCCCTCTCTTTCCATCGCGCGGCGAAAATGTATGCCTGCTCCTGCTGTTCCGTTTAAGTGGCGCAGAGCGCCTGCGCGAGTGTGCGCGTGTGTTCGTACTACAGTCTGCTACGCGCATCCACGGATGGTGACTGCTGATGGCTTGACCGTCTGTATACTTGTAAAATAAGTATATATAGTGTTTAAAATGTGAAAATTGAACATTTACCACATAAATTATGATATTTTATACTGATAAATAAAGCAATTTTTGCGAAATTATTTCCTAACCATTCCAAAGTATTCAAAAATGCACAACGTTAAAGTTCAAGTTTTCACTTTTTATTATTTAATCTGATACAATATAACGAATAGGGTAATAAAGTAAATAATCAGGTAACTTTAACTTAGAGTTCAATGCACATCGCCTTAAAAAAAATATTGGGCCGCAGTGGTCCGATTCGATTTCAAAAGAAACCTTTTATTTCTAAAGAAACGCGACGCGGTCGTTTAGACATATAGACCTAATTGTCGGGATCGAGAGCGAGATCGGAACAGGCGACAGGCGTTAGTTCCGCGCGCACGCCGACAGCCGTGCGAGTGGCCTTTATGCCCGCCGTCGTGGCGACACGCCGTGTATCCGGCCGCGTTCATATTGTATGATATTACAAATTGTAGCGCGCCGCAGATTTCCCCCGAGCTCGGCGCGGCATGCGAGGCCCTCTGCGACTCGCAACTTATTGCTGTTTAGCGTGTTTTTTTTTTAATGTTACATCTTAGTCTCGGATGATTTATATGGATCCTCGCGATCGCGAGTATGCATGTTTGAGTAGTATGCGTTAGGAGAGTAGGCCCGTTCCTGCCTTCGGGCGCGCGTGAGCCGGCGCAGGCGTCGCGCGGTGTACGCATGTTCAAATATGAATGTATTATCGTGTGTTACGGACATAGCATGGATAACATTAACGTAGAGATAATGTGAAGTGCAAAAAAGGCAAAATTTTACGGCTGCCAGTGCGGAATGGCGTTCGAAAAAAATATGTCGTTGAGGGAAAATTAAATAAAAGATATTTTGAGTTTAATGTCTGAACGTGTCATGTTGCTGGTAGTAAAAGATCCCTTTTGAGACTTAAATATTACTGACTTATATCAATTGTATTCGGTAGTCTTGTGAACATTTCCACACGATATGCGCATGTATTTATTCGTGTCTGTGTATTTGACACGAGTTGAGGCGTTGTAAGTGAACTTAGCGAACATATGCTACTTAATGAGCAACTACATATTTTGAAAATGTTAAAATGTTATTTTGCTGAATTTTACTCACGTTACTTAATCTGATACTGAAGGAGGTGCGACTTTAAAAAACACACTTTTTATGGCTCGGCTGATCGACTAAAGGCACGTAGTGTAAACGTCAACTGCTTGATTCGGTTGACCACTAGTAGAATTGACTTTTTGTTTGACCACAACGCAGGTGGTCAATATTAAGTCTACGACCGTGGTATGTTGTATAGAGCGTGATTTTAGAGATATTAGCGCTCAATGCATAGATGCTTAAAAAAGAGGAGATACACAGTCGCATACTATATTCACGGCGAAAAATGACTCAGTGTATCTGACGTCTCTGTCTCACATCTTATGATAATATTTTGCAATGCCAAAAAAAAAGAAGTAAAGTAACATTATTTATCATTTCACATTTCAACCGAAATGTGATAACTTAAGGTTTATTTTTAATTGGAAAGAGAACAAGTAGGGATCATTTTGTTATTGGAAGACAATAAATCCTATTTTTAAAGTGAAACTTTTATTACATCGTCTCAAACTTTTTCGTCTGCGTTTGCATGTCGCATTACAGTCGGCCGCAGAGTAGGGGTAAAGTGAAAGGCACTCCCTTCCACTGCTCATCAGAGCAGTCGAGGCCGATATGGCGGCGCCTATAGTCCGTATCAGCTGACCGTGTAGTGTATAGACTATAGAGTATTCAATAAGGATGGGCGGAGTTATGTGGACGGGCGAAGTTACCTATACTACGTTGAAAATAAGCGAGTATTGTGTTCAGTAGAGTGTAATAGTACCAATATGTATAGTACCAGTACTCCCTTTAGGTGGCGCTGTCAGCATTCATATACACACTGTACATCTTTAATGCTATAGTATTAGTAATTTTGCGCTCACAGCGAATACACTCCATAGTACAGATTGTTCACAGATTATTACTCATTTGCGCTAGTACTCCACGTTATTTTGTTTGGTGTTATTAGTGTTCAATGTGAATAGTGTTATTTATTTGCTTTTGGTGTACAACGACACACCTGGTGAGTTCGAAAAACTGATCATCGAGGAATAAGTGAAGAATAGTGCAAAAATGAATGACGATGAATTAATTTTACGCCGTAAAAAACAGAACGCTGACCGAGTACGTGCTTATAGAAAAAGGAAAAAAGATCTTGGTGCCATGCCGAGTACTAGCACCGTTCAATGTGGTGAGCCTGTATCTGAAAATGTGGTCACAGAAAAACTTTTACATCAAAAGCAACTAAACGCGGAACGATGCCGTAGATATCGTCAAAAATGCAAGCGTTAATGTTTGTATATCACCTAAATAATTGTTAAGAATTATGTAAAAGTATCCTAAAACACAGAGTTGAATAAAAATATTACTTGGAAAACTAATTTACTTTTATCATTCCCATTATCATTCCAATTTCCCAAAAATAAAATTAAAATTGATGAGGCGATTTCAATAGCCTTAATGAAATTTTATTCCAAAAATTATTAGTTTAATGTCTACGATATGAAAATAAGTTTCACTTTTACCGTGGTTCTTTACAATTTACACGTGCTGTTCTAAAACAAGGCATCAATGGAGCGGTTTAACATTACTTTAAATCTTTATTTTTGTTTTTTGGTCGAAAGTATGAAAAGAATTAAAATATATTTTTTTCATAATAAAGCTTAAATAGACCTAAGATTAAAATTAATATGAACCTTTAATTTCATAATGTCTGTGAAAATATGCATGAAAGAACTTGATAATTTCTAAAGTGTATAGAATATAGTAATGTAAAACTTTCTAACTAGTTTTATAATAAAATCAGCTGACGATTCATTAAACATTAATGTTCTTTGATGAACATAGTACATATATATAACTTGCCACAAAACAAAAAATATAATAACATATTTCTTTTGACGTGACAACGTCTAATAACTCGATATTACGGGCTGCATGCACGAAAAAGTTGACGTCATTGTCCCGTTACGCTCGATGTCCCGTTCCGCAAGCGAGGCTCGAGTGGTCGGCTCAGTTCGTTTTGTGCTGCATCTATCTCCCCTCTACTCGATCAGCCTAGCACAAAAGGTACACGTGAACTGTTTTCGTCAAATGTTTATAAAGTGAAGTGAAATGCTATTGTGATTTTCATGTGTGTTTAATATTGCGACAATAATGGTAAGTAATTCTTGCATTTAAAAATCTCATTGTTCAAGCTTATGTGTTTAATCTTTTCATTAACATTTCTTTTATTTTTTTTATTATTTATTATCTAAAAAGTAGCCTCGGTCGGCGAGAGCAGTAATGATAGGTTATGTTACCATTGACTGAAAAATAATGAAGATTCATATAATTGATAGTATAAACAATTAACTTTTCTCGTTGTGTCGTTCTGTATATTATATTACTTTAATGTTTGACGTTGTCACGTCAAACTACCGTCCGTAAACCGACTTTACAGACAACGATTTTTTTTTATAGGTTTAATCTATTGAATGATTTCCCTTTAAACGTTATTTTGAGATTTGTATAAATAAAAAACAAATAATAAAAGAGGCAACTCCATTAGTATAAGAACAGAGTCGCCATTGTTAAGCGACCGAATATGTGACTTATATAGTGAAATAATGAATTATAAATGAATACTACACAACTATTTATTTCAATAAAAATAATTGGACAACGTGAATGACAGTCCACAATTATATAGACGAGAGAGCGTCGTCGGTTGATAGACAACAGACATGCGCATCGGGCATATTGCAATTAAACTTAGCGCAGGCGTCCATACCTTCAACAGAAAGGAACATTACGCAGTTTTATTTCCATCAGCTGACTGCTACCGCAAGCTGCGTTAAGGAACTTCGTTCCAAAAAACATGAAACAAGCCCTAATTTTTAAGCTGTTGCATAGCTTTTATCGCGGGCTTTGAGCGCGGCGACGGAATCAAGAAATTCCGTAACGAAAATAAAACCTAACACCCCACTCCGCCTACCATGTAGCTCGGCCGAGCGTTCGCTTAACGTGAATGTATATGGTACGACTGTACGAAGCTCGCACGGATCGAGACGAGCTGCTCCGAAATTGGACGAATACGTAAGCAGCTGTTTGTGAGAAAGTATATAGTTGTATAGGTATCTATCATATCTTTATAATGCCACAGTCACCGCATGTGCCCCGTAAGTATACATGTAGGTATATATGTATACATAGATGTACCTATGTACAACAGTGAATAGCAGTTGCTGGTGAATAGCTATACGCGTAAAATTTGTGTATATAGTGTTTAAATATGAATAAACAAAGTGCATTTATTAATTTAGAAAATGATGAAAAACTTGAATTAACATCAAAAAAATGCTGCATAAATAAATAAATAATTATTATGGCATAAGTTGATAAGAAATGTTATGCGATAGCTTTACCGCGGCAGTCCCCGAGTGCCACACGTTTAATTTTTTTTTTTTGGGTACCCAACTATGTAATCGCATGATCCGGGTGAGCTTTAATGGATGTTAAAATATTGGGATTGCGTTGTGAACACTCTTTTGATATATGATTCCGTTTAAGCAATATTAAACTCAGAAGTGGTCATTTTTACGTGAGTTATGTGACTACACCCTTAACTCCCGCTTTTTTGGAACGTCCGAAAGATATTTTATGTTCAAGAGATTTAAGTTCGAAAAGTATATGTAACTAAGTACTTATCAACAAAAATCCAGTTCAAGTAGGCAGTACTAATGACTCGAAAGTTATAGCTGCAATAATTTTAATATTTTTTTTAATCTGTATTTTATCAATCCAAGGAAACACTAAAAATAGATACCGACTCCAAAAATAACAGTAATTTTAAGTATGTATATTATATTATCGTAATAATTTGATTAACTTTTAAGTAGTTTAATATTTTTCATTTCATTTTACTTAGGATAACTCTAAAAATATTTTGATCATAGTTTGTTATTCATAGGTATGTGTTGAGTTAAATTTGAATTGTATAGGTACCTACCTACCTTATTGCGTGGTAAACAGATAAATTGTACCTATATATTGATAAGTAGAAAAAGTAAGTTGATTATTAAGTTGTAGAAGAATACGTAATTATTTGTTACTTTTTAGTGCATATTAATTTGTTTTGGAATAGTTTTTTTTGTTAAAATTTTTGTTTATTTTTTGATTTTTAGTGAATCTTAAGTACACTAACTAATTTGTCTAATTATGGGTAGACCTACTAAGCATACTGTTCATAGATCGCAACCCTTACTGTAAGCCGTTAAGGAGTTCCATTGGTCATCATATTCGGCTACGACAATTACTTGACCAAAACGTCGTTACGGTAGGTGACTCAAATATCCGGATAGCTTATAAAAGATTCGGCCGAGTATCGTTAATTTGCTTCTAAGAATTGAAGAGTTCCATTATTTTGTCATGGATTCCATAATCAGAACTTAACCAAAATCTCATCAATCTACCCTTAAAATACATCCTTTCTAATGAAAAAAGGATCAGCGAAATTGGTTGACGTGATATTGAGTTATTCACCCACTTGTGGCGCACATATTTAATGCAAATTTAAGACTTGTATGGTTTTCTTATAGATGTCATTATCAAAACTAAACCAAATTGAAATGGAACCACACGGGAAGCACCTGCTTTCAAATAAAAAAAGAATTATCAAAATTGGTTCACCCAGTCGAAAGTTCTGAGCTAACAAACGTAAAAAAAAACAGTCGAATTGAGAACATCCTCTTTTTTAATTTTGAAGTCGGTTGAAGAGAAGTACTACGTACTCCTTACACTCTAATGTCTAAGCTTTTGTATGAGGAAATAGAGTATATAATTTACATCATTGTAAAAATATTAATTAATTACATTATCAATATTAATTAAATTATCATCTTGATTCCTTGATTTTATTCCATTTTTAGGTTAAAATACCGTCAACCAGGTATGGGGTTAGGACAGCCCTACGGTAAAAATGGGACGACATTGCTGCGCGTCCCACAACTTCACATGGGCACCAGCACCCGTCGCTTGAGGGCGCGACAGTCGCGAGTGGTACTTACATTTAGTCGCAGCATACGCCGTGCAAATACTGAAAATTGAGGTTAAATACATTTGGGCCTGGTATTTATTTTCATGTTTGTGATTTAATTAGTGCTGTACCCTTATTACAAACAAACAGTTAAGGTGAACTCGCTTAAAAATTCTGTCTAGCCTCCCAAATGTAAGCTGAGTTTGGGTGCCTATACACTTTCTGTATTTAGGGGCTGTGTGTTTGTTTTGAATATTCCTATACAAATAGCACCTAACTCTGACTTGGATTCAGCAAATATTGACGTTATCAAAGTTTAATAAACATAAGATAATTAATATTTGTATTAAGTAAGCATGTTGTTTGTTAGAGTGCAATTAATTAATCATGTCGTATTGGTATAAACGTTATCTTATTATACAGAATTGATCGCTTTGTTATTTGGATGAAGTAAGGTTAAGGGTAGCAATTCTAATTCTGTATGGACAGTTTTCAGAATATTCATTCATTGGTTATGCACTGACGTTCGTCCAGTGAGTGATAGTCCCGACTGCCTACTCCCCCTCAATCCGATATCCTATTCCTATCCGACGCACTGGTGATTTGTCTGAGGTTGCGGGTGTCCATGGGCGGCGGTGACCGTCTATTCCCTAGTGGCTCTCTTGCTGGTTTGCCTCTCTAATATACTATAACAATAAATCAAAATTGTATGTATGTACAAATAGAAGTTACAGATTTATAAAGTAGTACAGATTAAAATGCATTCACAAATAATAAAGCGTAAAAACACTGGGTATCTCTAAGTAATAGATTTGGTTGCATCCTCCCCATAGAAAAAGCACCGAATAAGTGCAAATAGGATCCTTACTCTGAGGGTTCTGTACAAATTACCTACTGAGACATTTCATCTATCTAAAGTCTCGACGATTTTTGTCAGTTTTCGATACCGATAGAGATATGCTCCGGGAAATTTTGAAACATTTATCTTTTTTTTTTACAAAAGACTATCAATTTTTTTAAATATCAACTTTTTGGAAATACTAAACTTTCCTAACGGGAAGTTTAAAAATATTCTCCAATACATCGATCCACGTAACGGTCTATGCACTAACTCTAAGATCAAATTTAAAATAACAAAACAAATTAATTTTTCCTCTTGTATTACGAGTAGTATCAATTACGAGTGTTTTAAAAAATATGGCTTTGGGGAAACCGTTTATCAACGACAGTCAGAGTTGGCCATTGCTGAAGACAAATGAAACTCAAATCAATTGTCTTTGAAAAGTAGATGTAGGAACAGTGATATCAGAGGGCGGTGTGACTTAAAAGATGTAGTAGTGAATAGAGTAGAAAAAAAGGTCTGTTGCGGTAGTTTGACCATCTGAAAAAGGATGAATGAGAGCAGATTTGTGTGACGGAAAGGTCGGCAAGGGTCACCCCGAGAAACCCTATGTAGGCCATAACCACATCCATGGCATAAAAAAGGGCCAAATTTTGAGCGTGCCAAACCGACGAGCTGGCACGAAAAGATTGATGGACGTCAGTAAAGCAAGAGAGATGTACAAAAAACATATCATATAGAAACCTATAGCCTCTGTCTATCCTTCTAGGAGATAGGCGTGAGTTTGTATTAATATTATAATATTCTTTTGAAATAAAGCTAATTATATTTTATTTATGTGCAAGAACCTCTTAGAGCGTACAAGTCGGAAAATGATGCTAAAAATTGCAGGAACGATTGAATTTTTTTTTATATCGTAAGTTATAATGTAACACTTGAGATACGTTATAACATTTAAAGTATTAACAGTTTCTTAATATTACCACTTCTTTTTCTTAAATTACCACTCGTTCGTAAGACAGTTATCGCTCAAGAAACTTGAGAGTATCTATTTTCATATCAAAATTATATATAAATACAATCAAACATAAAACTATTGCAAAAAAAAAACAAACCTGTAGGAAGTCGAGCTCATTATGTTCATTTATCCTTTAAATATTCAGAGATTGCTTAATATCCTTTTGTGCAAAGTGTTTATTACTTAATAAAAACTTGAAAAATTTATTAGGGCAAATTTTTTATATGTTGTACACGGAATATATTTAGCAGAATTGTCTTTTATAGAATACATTTCTCTTGTTTTCCCTATCCTCAAAACTTCATACAACGGCTGATCAGAAGAAATGGAAGAAAGAGGAACTTACCCTTTGTGTGAACTCGTCCTTATTATCGGCGACCACTATGGTTTCAGTTACAACCGCTAATATTTGCTGTTTGTACGGAAAACGTCATTATAAGAAATAACGTAATGGGCGATTTACGGTTGCGTTAGTGTTTGATGTATGCAGAAAGGTTGCGAGAGAAAAAGAGAGGGTTATTTGCGACTGTATTTAATTTGGGAACACGGCGTAAATACACTATAAACATTGACTCATTAGTCTATTCGGAGCTTTACCAGCGCAATTACTTGTTCTAACTTAAATAAAACCAGCGATGATATTGTTAGTTGCATGCATAGATTCAATCTACAGTTTAAGGATAGAGATAGCAACGGGCCCAGCGTGATGCCCTAAAGAAGTTTACCTTTAGGACTCTTCCATTCATTCGTTAGATAGACGCGAGGATTACCATATAAATATACTTCTATAGGGCGTCTTGCTAGGCCAGGTAGGCACTTGTCGAGGTGTACGCGATATGTGATATTCATTCCGCCAATAGTATTTTACATGTCCAAGCATTCGTCCAATACAACATCTTGTTGTACAACCGCCGCGCCAATTTTGTGCGCGGACTTGCTACACATGTGTCCGGCTTCTCTTCCACATCTAAGCGGAGGTAGGGTTGTCGACTGCCACATGCGAGCGGACTGCACAGAATACATGTATGATTTCACCGATAGACTCGTGGCCTCTTGGGGTACGCAGCCTGCGAACACGTAAGAACAAATGCATATCGCGCTGTGCTGTGAGGTGCGGAAGGGTTGGATGCGCGGCAGAGGCATCGTCGACACGCCGTTGGATGGTGCGCTGAAGTGGAAATGCTACTAGGAATAAGGTTCTATAAGAAGAGCGTTGGTATTGTCATTATGTCAGGTTTTGATCCCCCTATTGCTGAGACATATCTAACCTTCAACATTATATTTATTTCAGATTTAAATAACGACCGTTGTGACATCAACGGCCGAGACCGACAGCTCAAAGAGTTTTCTGAAGCGTGGAGCGTACAATTCAATTTTACACAAAGCAAAAACACATTGACCGATTCCTCTGTGATCAGAATCGCACCCGATATCTTCTTGTTTGAAAACAACGCTCTTAACCACTCAGCCATCGTCACTATCCATACCAAGAAGATGGTGTTATTCCATATCTTCTACCCTGGTTGAAGATTTGTTGCTTTGTGCTCGTTTTATTTACGGCACGCTTTATTGCAGCGATAAATACTATGACTCAAATAAATTTAATTATATGATAAATTCAAAATTAATATCCATCGCAACACATTAAATATTCTGATTCCCGCACTTGTGGAAACAAACTCCATCATTTTTTGTGCACTTATTCTTGTTATTCTACAACTAAAACATGTATGTATTTCAGCACAACCGGCCACTGTATTAGTCTCATGTAAACCGATTTCAGCGCCACCGCAATATCGCGTCAAAATGCCGCATTCACTGCTCCCATGTTATATCTCAATAAAGCCATGCTGGTAGATTAAAAGTTTATGAATAAATCAGCCAACTTCGAAAGCGTGGGGATAACCTCAATATAACTTTCTAGTAAGTACCTTCTGTATTTAGTACACAATATATCTCCATGCATCAGGTTAAATATTGTGGAGATTATTATATTATGATAAGTGTACTATCTTATCGAGAAATATAAATACAATAAAAGTAACCTGGCTTGAGTAGCGGCAAGAATTCATAAAATGACGGAGCGTTTGATGTTTTAACACAATCAACTCCCAATGTCAAATTCTTACGGCTGCTGTCAAACCTCGTTATCATACAAAATGCCCTAAAGCAAAATGGCGACCAGTTATGCGCGGCCCGCGTGGACCTTATAGAGCAATATTACGGGTGTTAAAATTTGAATTGCTGTATCTAATTTATTGAACATTATAATATTGATTGAACAAATTGATTTTCGTTAAATGTATATTTTCTTCTCTATAACAAAAAAAACATAAACGAAGAGCTCAATGTTTGGGACTTCTGTCTTATTCTCAACATGGGAAAAAAATTTACGATTTTATTTCAAAAACTTATATGTTATTTTTCAAAAGTACTTCATGTCACGTTATAGCTGGAAAATGTGTGTAATATTTCGTTTTATTTGTTTGGGGTACGAGTAATATTTTAATGCGATATTATAGTACTTTTCGACAAACTACAGAAATAAGGTTATTATTTTGTACTGGCAACACCTTTGTTAACCTTTTCTATCTGGAATTCCATTTCAGAGCTTAGTAATTCGCATCGTAGATAAAGTTGCGCCGCTGCCCGTGTCCGCTGTCTCGTTAGGTTTCGCGGTTCGCCGTGAAAATCTGACATTAATCGGATACCGGCAGTCCTCTTATAAATGTATATCTACCCGTTTCTCGTGTATGTCAAAATGTACATAAATCGTAGAAAAAGTGAATTTCAACAATACATATAAAATAAAAAAAAAAAAATTTAATGTTCTTAATTCTCCATGTAGGCACTATACGGTATCCGACGTGTATTTTAAATTCATATTTAATGGTTATTTATGAAAGATAACCGATTTTGATTTACATTATAAATATTAAAAGCGTTGCTATCAATTCCACGCCAGTGCCATGGGAAAGTCGACGACAACAGATGTTGCCACGGACGTATGTAAGTGGTGGTAAAAAAGGAGGGATTTTTTTTGTTAATTTTTTATACGTACAGAAATATAGAATGTTATTTTCGTTTCCTGAATAAATAAAATTTTGGTAATAGTTATAATTCTTATAAAATTTGGCTAACATAGCAAGATGATGCGAAATTAATTCTACTGCTTAAAGCAGGTATGGGCAACCTTTGACGTGTTGTGGACCAAACTACAGTGTGCAAATACGTTCGCGAGCCGCGTTCAAAAGTAGTGCAGGTAGTGTTCATATTTTTTAGAGATAGATATCAGACATGAAATAATACGACAATGTTATTATAATACAATTTAATAATATAACAAAAGGAAATGAAAAAATAGGTACATTATATTTAAATCGTGAAATTTGGAGTTACTACAAACTACGAAAGTTAAATAGCGACACCGAATCAAGGAAACACTTGAGCTGGAATTTGGGAAACTAATTCATCGATGTTTGGATTGATTCCACTGATACAAAGACGTAAAGAATTTTACAAATTATCGTCAGTCATCCTTGTATGATGTTTTAATTTATTAAATTTCATCATTAAATAGAACTGTTCGCATTTGTAAGCACTGACGAACGCAAAAATTTATCTTCTTGCGAATTTTCTAAGCTGCGGAAAATGGTTTTCTTCAAGTATTTTTTTGTAGAAATCGCACAACTTAGCGTCTTCAAATTAAGATTTTAGATGTGAGTTTTTTTGCATCTCGATCAACTCCATTTACAAGTGTATTGGAGCATCGCCAAATCTGTTCGAAAATTGCTCCGACAATAACTTGAGTTCTTCAGCGGAATGAGCATAAACAATATTTTCATATGCAGAGATCGTGGTGAAATGGTAACTGTTACCAGACAACATCTGTGCCTCCCACAAGCGGATTTTGTTCTGAAACGCTTTCAAATGGCTGTACAAATCATTTACTAACTGTCCTTGTTTTTGATGTTTCAAATTTAAATCATTCAAATAGCCTGTAATGTCTACCAGAAATGCTAAGTTACATATCAATTTTGGGTCACTCAATTCAGACAGTGGTATTCTTTATTTGCATAAAATCTGCTATCTCATTTCTAAGCTCGTAAAGCCGTTTCAGCATTTTCCCTTTGCTTAGCCGTCTGACTTCACGTTAATTTGTTACGTCGTCATATTCGGCTGATATTTCGTCCAAAATCGCCTTGAACTGACGATGATTAAGCCCTCGGGATCGAATGAAATTGATGGTTTTTACTACCACATTCATAACATTCCAATCGGAGTCGAATGGACTTAAAACACAAGTTCTGTTGGTGGATAATGCAATGAAGGACTATCAAATCATCTTTTTACACATTTAATTCAGTTGCTTTTTCATTCAAAATGCCGATAAAACCTTTACGTAAGCCGACCATAGAAGGCACACCGTCTGTACATACTCCAACTAATTTTGACCATGGCAAACCAAAATTTGTGAATACTTTTTGAACTTCATTAAAAATGTCCTTTCCTGTACAATAAGTATATCCAGTTAATTGTGTCAGACAATTCGGTGCTCTCATCTAATGCTATAGAAAATTATTCAAAACCAGCCGTATGGTTAGTCAATGGTGTTTTTATATCATTAGCCATCATTTCTATACGTCGGAAAACAGTTCGTTTTGACAATTTTTTTCACATTCTACACAAAAGACTGCAAACTTTTTCTTCTTCGGCAAATGGTTTTAATGGCTCTGCCAATTTAGAAATAACTATAAAACTAGCTTTCACAACATTATCAAGTTGTGTTTTTTGTTTATGAAACATTTGCTGCTGTTTTTCCAAATTTGCGATAAGGTTCTGGATTTTGTCTTTTCTTATTTATCCTGTCAGTGAGTCCAGTATGGGATGATTGGTTGAGTAATGCCTCTTTATATTGAATTCTTTTATTATTGAAATGGATTCATTTTTTATCATTGGATTGATATCCAATCATCCAATGATGATTCAAATCATGCACTCATCTACATAGCAAACAAATAGGTTTACCATTGTGCTAGATAAAAAAGAATTCTTCAGTCCATTTTTGCTGAAATTCACTCTGCATCTACTTTTTGTTTCTTACCACCAGACATCATTTTCGTTTACTTTTCGTTCAATAAACTTAATAACAAAATATAATTAATAAGCACTTAAGATGCACACAAAGTCATAAAGTAAACTGACGGCACTAGCAGTTCGCTAGGATATCGCTTGTCGAAGTTATTACCTCGATAGCTCAAATAGAACTGAACTAAAGTTCGGGCCGTCCACCCGCTTATATAGTTAAAATGAAGGAACGATCTAGAATCGTCTATTGTAGAATAATTGAGAAACAATAATCTTATGTTGCGCCACCAGTGAAGTGGCAAACATCAAAGGCTTTGATGTTTGCCGCCTCACTCTTTGATGATGGCCGCCACTCGGCTTGCCCGGTCACTTGAATCCATGAGTATGAATAAGTTGTCTATTTCTTTTTTATTGGGTTTTTCAAAATGTCTCGCGGGCCGGATCAAATCTAACAGCGGACCGGTTGTTGCGCACACGTGGCTTAAAATCAATTAAAGCCTGTATATAATGTTAATCGCTTCCGGTAATTAATGGCTGTCGGCGTCGTTCATATTTAAACCTTCTTGGGACAAATACATATTCTAATTTTATACATAGGGTAACTAAAATAAAAAAAAAGAGAAAGTTTGGTTAGGGCATTATGGCGCGAATTTTAAATAGACGACCGCTGGAGATTAAACTATTAAATTAAAATTAAAGTAAAGCATTAGAATTTTATTTATATATTTTTATGTTTAAAATTAGATCATATGTCTGTCCTTAAGAAGGTTAAACACATACATACACAAAAATGTAGCATTTTCAAATATTTCAAGTACTAGATTTTCTATATATAATAAATATAAATATTTATTATTACTACCCTTTTTAATGGTTCGTACCCAAAAACTTCCAATGAAACCCTTTTACTAAGCTTACACTGTCCGTTCGTTCGTCTCTCTATTCTATCTAGCTCTGTCGAGAAGGTTGTATTGTTTAAATCTTAATAAATGATCATTAATTTGTTTGCCGGTAATGTGTCATTATAATGGACATCGTAACAAATAGAAAAAAAAAACAAGTATAAAAAAATTAAGGGGACTCCTCATAAAACAAAAAAGAGATTTAAATAATATAGTTTTAGAGCGGACATTAGCTACCTGTGTATACAGAATCTGATCTCGCTTGAAAAGTGACTTTTCACCTATTGGTAAACAGTTATAGACAATAATTTTTTGAGCATTATCCGCTTTAGTACAATTCTCAAATCTAAATATCTTTGTACAAAAATCAATGTTTTCATAATTTTATTGCAAGCTTTAAATTTGTACTTCCGTACCTAGCAGTCTCTGTACATCATTCCGAGTTTTCTATAGGAAACTATAAATTTGTTTAACAAAAATTATTAACAGCGAATCGTATACAAATTACAATTATCGATGAATTTTGCATTGGAATCTTGTTAACTGTGACAAGAGACGAGAGTAACTGAGGAGTAAAAGTATATTCATTATAAAGGGTCCATACAGTTTTCTAATTACTAACTTACTAGCGTTTCTTCTGATTACTAATTTCTTAGGTAGAAACGTGAATGTTTCGCTCATACATAATATTTAATTTTTTTTAAACAGCGACGCCAGCCCCAAATGAGTTTCCAGTCATTATTTGATGGTGGTAGCAGGAGTGGTAGATCCGATGTTTTGAAAGCGTTGATCCCGAACCTGATAGCGCTAAGTTCTATTTTGACCACAGGGCAATCAAATTTCCAGGACTTTTTAACTTAAGACAAATCAACCATTCGTTTCCATCCTAGGAAAGCCTTTAATGCGTCAGTCGTAAATAGTGGCGACGGTCGTTAGAGGTTCTGCATCCACATCGGGAAGTCATAACATACAAAGCCCTCGAATTGGAACAAAAGGTTTGTGGGAGTGTTCATCACCGAAATGGGATGGTTGAAGATTGATGAAATTAACGCTCTACATTTTATTAAAATTATACTATGGATATCGATAGCAAGATTTTAATATTTACTTATAGAATACAAATGTGAAGTAACAGCTTCCGCTGTCGCGTTTTGTTCAGTAGGCGAGAGTTCCGGAGGCCCTCTCTATCTCCATCGGTCGCCCCTCCATCATTTATCCCTCTACCAGATAACCCGTTGTTAGGTAGGAGGCCGACAATACATTGATGACTCTTTTGGGGTTGCAAGTGGGCGACGATGACCACCTTTCTCTCTGACGACTCGTAAACTCGTTTATCTCTTGAAAATACTATAAAATAAATTAGGATATTGTTTTCTTAAATAATTAAATAGTTGCCTTCAATCTCCTTGATAATTAGAAAGTGTTTGCTAAAACGAATCCATTTCGTTACACGCAGTTATTGTAATCTTATAATATATATAAAAAAGTATTTAATTTTTTTCACATTTAACCTTATCGTACTAGCATAAGTATTCAACGTTTGTACATTTCGCGTATCCGTATATTTAACTGACATTAGTTATTTTAACTAAACTACACACATTTTAGTGCTCATGAATATTTAGTCTGTCGGAAGATAAACATAGTTAGTACAGCCCCACCGCCATACACGGTAATGCTAGAGTGGCAACTTTGCAAATATCAAATCAAAGTAAGTTGTTTTAACCGTTATGCGAGATGGAGATGAATTTATCAACAGCAAATAACTTATGCATTAAGCCATGAATATGTTTATGTAAATGTATTCTCTTTTGGGTCATTGGAGTTGTATGAATTTAAAAGGAAAACGAGTGTGTGTTCGTGCCAGTGTGTTGGTAGTTATAATTTTTTGATTAAAAAGTTAAGTCGGCGTAGACATATATGACAAAAATAGAAGGTCTACGATGACGTTTTTTTAAAATGATTTCTTGTATAATTATTTATTGGATCCATCGGTGTAGTCGTTAGAGTGTCGGATTTGGATCAGAAAGAACCGGGTTAGATTCTTATCATAGGCGAATTGACCAATGAATTTTAATGGAAGTCAAATAAAAAATCACTTGTCTCGTGCCGCAGAAAGCACGGTAAGCCGTGAGTTTTGAACGTGGTCATCGCATTGGTGACGACGATTGGCCACGGGCCCTAACCCACACTAAGTTGGCGTGGAGGGCTTAAGTCCTAAATCACTCAATTTGAAATAATAGTTTGTGGGACACTTAGTGGTGAAGTACACAGGGTGGAATCGATCATGCATTTTTTTTGCAAATATTCATAATCTTTTTATTTTTAGAACAACTTCGCCAGAGTAACTATAACAAAAATATGTCATTGAAAATATACTTATAAATAATAACCCTACTAAATGGCCAAACCGCGAGTACGGTCGTCGGGTTGCGGCTCCACGTGACGAACTTGAATTCCGTCTTGCGTTCGCGCTCCGCGATGCATCTTTTAAAGAATTTATCTAGTCATTTAGCTAAATATGACAAGTGATATTGTCAGTGATTTAAAAGTCGCATTGTTATTTAAACACTTAAATATTAATCAAACACAGTTCTTAGTTTCAAAAACGTCAATATCGTAAATACTGTAACCGTAATCTAACGTACTATGATTACAAAAAAAAAAGTCTCTATAGTATAAAATAAAAAAACTCAGCATAAACAAAGTATATAAGTCGCACGGAGGACGTTCAACGATCGCACACGGCGGCATGTCGCGAGCCACTGCAGGCCGCGCTTCGGTTTTGCGAGACGCGGCGCGGCGTGACGGCGCGACTCACGACCGTTAGCGTCGCTTAAAGATGTAAGATGGTATTGTAAATTTTTGGTACAAGTTCTAAGTTATTTTTTTCAGAAACGACTTTTTTAACGACCGTGGTTTCTATGACAAAGTTTTTCTAAAAAAGGAGATTATGAATATTTGCGGAATGATGCATGATTGATTCTGTACAGAAGAAAAATATCACACAACAACTTAAATATATTTAAACTGTCCGATTACTTTCGTTCATTATATGAATGGAGAAAGCGCTAATCTTTTTTTATATAATTCATTTTATTATTACTGGCTCAGCATAACTACTATCCACGTCTACAGTCCAAAGCTTTCGTGTGACATTAGCTGAAATATGCTACATTAGCTTTCGCCCGCGTGAATATATTGAATTTCTTCATCTTGTACATCGTCTGATAAAACTCTATGTTAAAATCCGGATCGCTATCTCGTTCTCGATTCCGGTCGCCGTTCCACTTTCAATTTAATTTTGTACCTACACGGTGAGAGGTATACACAGCCAATCGTTCGTGAATTATCTTATATATCTAGCCGTACTTGTGTCGAGGGACACTTCTATCACGCGACATGTAACATGATTATCTTACGTCGTAGTTCGCGCGCAGCATCGATACGAAGGTCCCTCCAAACTTATTGAGATACAGGAAAACCACGTAAGCAAAACACGCTAAATTCAAATATGTTCGAAGTAGTCTCCTTTAGTGTCAGTAAGTGCACATCTGAAGAAAAATTTCCCACAAACGTAACGCATCGCGCCGGTTGTTTACAGACATAGAGTAAAAATATTCAGTAATAGCGGAGTCGATGTGTTCGATGTGAAACGGCGATCACGCAAATATTTTTTAGTTAAAAAAACAACCGAAATTTACACGTTGCGAGATCCGGTGAGCGAGGTGGATGCTTTAGGACTGCAATGTTGCTTTCCCTCAAAAAATTGACAGTGAGTGCAGTGGGAGTGGAGGATGCGTTAACGTCGTGGAATCTAATAGTCTGGAGAACTTATGGCAAGCAGTGTTGTATGTAGCAGGCCGTTATGACAGTTTTCTCTCCATTTAATTTAATAACTTCGACCAAGACTTACAATACTTACATAACTTTTTTCGATGGTTGGCGTTGGATCATTTTTATGAGCTGATACCCCATTTTCTTGATGCGTAGGCAAGTTATAAAAGGGAATGTAAATTTCATCATTTGTCACAATTTTAAATATTATACCGTAACCGCCTTCATTTAATAAATTTAATGTCTACGGCTGATTTTTAGACACTCGGATTTTTGGTGTTGGGTAAGGTGACGTGGAAACCGACGAGAAACAATCTTTTTCATTTTTAATTCAACATCCTAGATCTTATACACCGCCGCGGGTCCGATCCCGAGAGTATTCTGTGTCATGTGTTAGATGCATCAATTATCATCAAGAACACGAGTGACATTATCTGGAGTGACTGTTATGACAACCTTTCCTTTCCCGTTCTACATCTTGAAGCGGGTTGCATCCTTTACGAAATTCTTTGAACCATAGAAACACGGTGGCTGCAGATGGCGACTGGAACCGCTGCAGGCTTTGCTCTTCCGATAGACCAACATTCAAGTTATGGTATACGATAGTTCACTAGTCCCCACGATCCAAATACAATACTTGTTTCAAAGGAATACAATTTACTACACTTACGTTTTAAAAAGCGGGAAGTGACTACTGCGCGTCCTTTTGTAGCGAAGCGGACTAGCAGGAATGCGTAATCGTAAGTGCGGGAAAACAGGTGTTTGATAGTATTATTAGACCTCTTAGAACCATTTTTATGGGCTTAAGAGACCTTTTATCGATTAGATTAAATCTAATCCAGTTAAGATGAAAAAAGATTTGCCTCTCAAATTTTTGAAAATGTAGTTATCAGTAAAACTAACGCTATATCTACCACAATTAAAATTATTCTTACCGTTGCAGTACCTTTCTCTTCAAGCTTAAGGTTTTAAGAATTCCTCGGAAAAGTTTGTTTTCATAAAATTTAAAAACTGTAAAAGATACGTGAAAAACGATAGAGTCGTAAAATGCAGTTTTTTTATTGCTGTAGGGTAAACGATATGTGTAAAATCGTGCGTGCGCGAGAGCAAGCGAGCATGCGTGCGTGCACAATATCTATTAAGTTATAATCTATTCATAAAAGATTAGAACTCTGGGTTTCTGTACTTAAAAGTATGTATAAAAAATGAAGAAAGGCGATGAAAGAAAGATACTATGAAAGAAAAGAATAAAATATTTAACTTTTTTTGTCTGCCTGTCTGTCCGGTTGCGCACATCTCTCAAATTACTTAACGAATTTTAATGCGATTTTCATGGGTAGAGCTTAGCTTGTAGCATAATACAGACTTTATTTCATTTAAGAGGGAAGTCAGAAAAAATATTATTTTTCTTTAAAGATTTATGTTAAAAAATTACAAGAGGAGAGCGAATGGAGGCTTGGATGCGGATGGGAGAGAAGTGGTAGAAGTGGAGTAGGAGGGTTGTAGAGGGTATAGCTGGGATTCCCCCTCTACAAGCCTCCTCCTCGGTCTACTCGGACCGGTGAATGAGAGAAGATATTGAGTGGCTATTAAAACTCAGGTGACACACTGAATTTCACGAGGGGAAGCCGCGTTTACAACCAGTATTTAATAGGATAAATAAGTATATCTCCATTAAAATATCAAATTCCATGACATACAATAACGCCTGTTTTCCAGAACTTGTAAGCAGAGACCATAGACCTTCTCTTGGTATATGATCTTTTATATTTATTTTCCTTCACTGACGTCCACCAAGTACAGGTTTTTAGACTAGATTTTAAGCATCTATCCCCTCCTTAATATACCATCGGTATGGTCTGCACAATTTTTTTAGGGCATCTTCAGTTGGGAATTACTTGTAAAATACATTAAAACAACTCCCGGTTTCTGATTTCATTACGAAACCCGCATAATCTATGCTCAACGCTTCTGCTTTTGAGTTATAACAATCTGAAGTTGATGCGCCGCAGGGAGGTTTGCAACTCATTAGCGAGATAGCGGTTTGAGCGCTCAACGCCCGACAGCTCGACGGACGGACTGGCGGAGTTAGTGTTAAATTACTGGTTTATTATACAAGAACACGAATTAGATAAATAATAATTGCATTCACTTTTACAATGCGGTATGCGGTTAAATTATACTTTCATACAAATATATTAATAAATATATTTATGGATTTATTTATATGTACGTTTATTTATGTCTTTTAATCGTCGTCGGTACGTATGTAATTTCAAGGGCCTAGTTGTTGAAGAAAAACATAAAAACCTTAAGATACTAGTGGAAAATCAAGAAAAGCGACTTTATTTCCTAGAAAAGCAAGCAAGACAGAGAAACATTGTCTTCTTCGGGATTGAAGAAACTGAAACTTCTTACAAAAATATTGAAATCAACATGACTAAATTTATAAAAACATATTTCGGTCTACATCTCGACCCAAGAGACTTACAAGAAATGAAGAAAATAGGAAAAAAAGGCGAACGACCAAGACCAATTACGGTTACATTCTCTACACTCGGCACAAAAATAGATATACTCAAAAAGAAAGGAGCACTGAAAGATACTGAGTACTACGTAAAAGAAGACTATCCACAATACATTTTACAAAAAAGAAAAGAGCTACGAGAACAATTGAAGATTGAAAAAGAAAAAGGAAATAACGCAGTAATAAAGTACGATAAACTTATAATCCTAGACACAAAGACGAATGCAACAAGCAATAATAAAAGAACATTTCCAATATCACCGGACAACAGCCGCCCTGTACAATCAATCACTAAGAAGAATAAATTACAACAGCCGGGCCTAACAATCACAAGATCTAATAGCGTGCCAGAAGGATTTATAAAACCAAATATGTTAAATTACCTAACAAATACAAGCACAACAACAACAAAAACAAACAACAACCAAGCAAAAGAACCAGCAGACATAGCAACTAGCCCCACCTCCCACATAGATATCACAATTAAACAAATCAAATCAAGAAATAAACAAACTCTTCCAACCCGGCTGGTCACCGTGGAAGAATACGACCAAAACCCTCCAAAGAGTAAAAACATTAATATCAATAATAACCCCAATAATAATCTCACGAAACAAAACAATCACCTAAAATTTTTACTTACAATGTCAGAACATTATCATCTTATGACCGATTATTGGAATTGGAAGAAAATTTAAATAAAATCAACTACGACATCATGGGAATTTCGGAAGTAAGACGTCTTGGCAACAAAATAGAAGAATATGATAACTTTATACTCTGCTACATAGGACAGACACCAGGAAAACACGGAGCGGGATTCATAATAAACAAATCCCTGAAAAGTAACATAGAGAGCTTTACCGGATTATCGGAACGAGTCGCTACACTCAACATAAATATAGGAGACAATAAGATATCCATAATACAAATATATGCACCGACTGATACCGCAAGCGACTACGAAATAGATACATTTTACAAGACAATAGAAACGGCGATAGAATCAGCACATAAACATATAATACTGATGGGAGACTTTAATGCGAAGATTGGTGCCCTAAAGATACTGAAAACTTCATCATGAAACAGTATGGATACGGAGTAAGAAACGATAGAGGCCAGAGACTTATAGACTTCGCACTCGAAAATAAGCTAACAATTATAAATACTTGTTTTAAAAAAAAAGAAAACCGTAGATGGACTTGGAGATCTCCAACAGGCCAATATAAAAATGAGATTGACTACATTCTTTTAAACCAACCAAGCCTATTCCAAAACATAGAAGTCATAAATCTGAACTACCCGTCAGATCACCGCCCAGTCAGAGCAACACTGAAGCTCTCCAAACAAAAGATAAATAGAACCAAATTTACAAATAAACAAGTAAGTCAACTCAAAAACCAAAATGAAATAAATAAATATAAGGAAAGCCTAAAATTGTTGTTGTCTGAACCACCTATCAACCAAGAAAATAATACAGTGCAAACCTACTACGACAGAATAATAAATGCAACTCTACAAAGTCTGAACAGCGCCCGAACAAAGAGAGATGACAAAAACAACCACAAAATACTACAAGAACGGACAATAAAACTACTTAACAGAAGGAGGGAATTACAGAAAACTAAAAACAAAACACGATCACAAAAAAATGAACTTTCGGCGCTGTACAAATTAGTAAACAAAAATATTAAAAAAGACTATACAAAACATAGATTGGACACCATAGAGAGACACCCACTTACCAGAGGCAGTTCAAAAAAAGCTTATAAAGAACTTACACCATGTAGATCTTGGATAGAAGGGCTGAAAAACCAGGACAAAAACCTATGCAAACGTACCGAAATAGTTAACGCTGCAACGGAATTCTACAGGAAGCTATATAGTGACAACTCTCGAACGAAAGAAAACTCAAAGAATATAAAGGAAACAGAATTGCCTAGCTATATCGAACCAATAAATGAAACTGAAATAATAAACGTAATAAAACTACTTAAAGAAGAAAAGAGCCCTGGATCTGATAATATCACAAATGAAGCGCTAAAAAAAGCTGCCCCCATTTTGGCTGAACCACTCGCCGAATTGTTTAATTTAATACTTAAAAATTCAGAAACACCATCCCAATGGTCCGTAGCTAATATAATCCTAATATATAAAAAGGAAGATCCAAAAAATATCGGCAACTACAGACCCATTAGCTTGTTACCTAGCTTATACAAACTTTTCTCAACTATTATAAATAAAAGAATAAGTGTCGTATTGGAAGCGAAACAACCCGTAGAGCAAGCAGGGTTCAGAAAGGGTTTCTCTACAGTTGACCATATCCACACAATCGAATTAATTATAGAGAAGTACCAGGAACAACAGAGACCGCTCTACATCACTTTCATTGATTATGAGAAAGCCTTCGATTCTGTGACACACTTAAGTATATGGGAAAGCTTGAAAGAGCAAGGAGTAGCAGATATATACATAAAAGTTATCAAAAGTATATATAAAACAATACAGGAAGAATAAAGCTCGAATCTCTAGGTCCACTTTTTCATATAGAAAGGGGAGTAAGACAAGGAGACCCACTCTCCCTATACTATTTATTGCAATCCTTGAAAATATAATCGGCAAATTGGACTGGAGAAAATTAGGACTATGTATAAAAGGCGCCTACCTCAACCACCTGAGATTCGCAGATGACTTGGTACTGCTGTCAGAAACAGCCAGCGAGATGCAACTCATGATAGAAACCCTACATAACTCTAGCACCAAAGTAGGACTGGAAATGAACCTAACAAAACTAAGGTAATGACAAATAGATGGCATAAGCCTGTAATAATCAATGGAGAGCCGTTAGAATATGTGGAAAATATATTTACCTGGGAAAAGAATAAGTTTTGATAAAACAACAACATGTTAGAAATAGAAAGAAGAACACAGAAAACTTGGAATAAATACTGGAGCCTCAAAGAAATTTTTAAAAGTAACTTACCAACATTTATCAAAACAAAAGTTATGAACACATGCCTCTTGCCTAGTCTGACGTACGGCTGCCAGACTTGGAAATTCTCTACCATAGCCACAAATAAAATAAATACCTGTCAAAGAGGTTTAGAGAGAAGCATGCTGAAAATAAAGAAACTAGACAAAATAAGACACACCAAGATCCGAGAAACTACCAAAGCCACTAATGCCTTAACTTACGCCCAAAAGCTCAAATGGAAGTGGGCGGGTCACATCGCGAGACTGACAGATCAGAGATGGACTTCGAGAGTGACTCGATGGACCGGCCCCAGGCAAGAGACGTCCAGGACGACCACCGAGCCGCTGGGAGGATGACATCAAGCGAACAGCTGGCACAAATTGGAGACTAGTGGCTCAAGATAGAGACAAATGGAAATCTTTGAGGAGGCCTGTACCCAAAAGGGTTTTTACTAACTATTTTTATTAAATAAATACCAACACTTCTACTAATAATTATAAATATTAAAAATAGATATATCTAAATATACTAACCTTCTAATAACTGAACATATCTACTTGCAAAATACTATAGATATTTAGAAAAATATTTGACTTTGTACTTAGTAAAAAAATAAATAAAAGGCTTATTATTATTATTATTATTATTATAATCGTCGTCGGTAGGTATGTAATTTCAAGGGCCTAGTTGTAAATTGTCATATCTGGCGATGCCATGTGCATGTTTCTTTGTGGATGTAAACGGTAATCGTTGTTTGTAATTTGTATTAGTGCGCTTTTATATTACAATAACTAGTATAATAAAAAAAGGAAATTGTTGTTTTAAATATAAAGGAATGAGTTTGTAAATCCTAATGTGGCTTTTCGTAGAGGTTTTGCGAAAATTTAATTTATACTATCTGCAAACTTTTGCAACGCGAATGGAACAAAATTTCATAGGCCAAAAACCTATTAAAATAGTCGAATTAGGATTATTTCATTTGATTTAATATCTTCTTAAAAAGGGGGGCTTCGAAACATTTGATCATGGTCCATATTCACCTGACTCGCCTCTAGTGATTTCTATCTACTTCCAAGGTTGAAGGAGCATTTGAAAGAACGGAGATTCAAAGATAATGAAGCACTAGTCGCTGTAGTACAGGATTTTTTAGGTCCTGAGGATGAAAAGTTTTTTCAGAAAATAATTTTAAACTTAGAAAAAAAAATATGCCAACTGTATTTATGCTAAAAGGTGACTATCTCGAAAAATAAAACGTCATTTAATAAAAGATACCAGCAAATTACTCGTTTGCATTTTTACTGAACGCCCCTCGTACAAACATAGAAATATCTTTACCTCGGACGATTGTAATGAGTGGATTTTTTTTTTCAACTGAAATTCAGCTATCAACATTGTTGAGTTTCAGCTAGCATTATCTAAATCCCTCGGCGTGATAATTACTTTTGTTCCGTAACTCGACGCTCCAACTCTGTGCGCTTGCGTCGACCGGAGATGTTAATATTGCAGGGCTTAGTTAAAAATTGCACGAAGTCGCGCACATGCTGAACTCTGGCAACACTTTGATGGAATAAGATATGAGCCGGTTTGAGCTGATTAGCCCGGACAAATTGGACTAAAAAATAATTTGTATGAACATAATTCATAACTAGCTGCCTACCACAAATTGCTACCCGGTAAAGAGATATTTAGAAATGCTATTCTTGAAATTAACCCTAGATTCATAACCTTATCTAAGAGGAACATTATTCATAAACATTCATCTCACAGACGACTAAATTTAAGTGACGGGTTTTGGAGTACTTGTAAATAAAATAAATAAAATAAGTATGGCACTTTTAATATGTAATATTAGGTTACAAAAAAATAGTAAATTAATTAAAATTAAATTTAATCGGCACATTCACACACATGAGGCCGCGATGGTCCATACACATATACTTTTGCATTGCTTGCATTGGAACCTTGTCATACGCCGTTTTTATAGTCACAATAACCACAAACCTTTTTGAGTACCACTTGAACTAGGCGTCAATGGTAGGCGTTTCACCTAAAACTTCGGCGATTTTCCTTTTAGGCATCTCTTCAAAGTTGGCATTGCGTGTCTTTACGTAACCACGGTTCGGTCAACTTCTCCGATACATTCTTCACGAAACATCGTCTGCTTGTTGGTTTTCGCCCTAGTTTGACATTATTATGCACATATATTACATATGAGTTTATGATTGCCATGTTGAGTATGCCATAGAAATAGCATAAAGGCCATCTTTGCGTTTTTCTACTACAAGACATACTTCCACACATTTGGTCGAACGTATCCACAGCGCCTTTCGTGGAATTGTAAAACTCGATAATTTCCGGTTTACCAGAAGCTGCAATAGTACCATTACTATGTGTGGTAGAAAGTAAGAGAACGTTCTTGTTATTTTTAGGTTTGTAAGATACTAACGTACACTGCCTGTCATAACAAAAGACGGATGAACCTATTGGTCTTTCTTTGATCTGAAGCAACTCAGGCGGTATTTCGCGTTTATTTGCTCGAAGCGTTCCTACTATTGTGCATTTATATGGTGCCTGTAGCAACTCTAGGGCCAAAGGGACTGAGGTAAACCAATTGTCCATGGTGACGTTGCGGTTGCTACCCCATAAATTTTCAGTCAAAGTCTTGACATAGTAAGATCCGAGTGAATCACCGTTCGTTTCAGTTTTCCAACATACGGCATGGCGTTTAGCATGTAATTTGTTTTAGAGTCACATAGCATCAATATTTTTAGACCATACTTATTAGGTTTTGACGGAATATACATCCTAAATGGACACCGGCCTCTGAAACCCAACAGTTGCTCATCTATAGTAAGATAACTTCCAGCTTTGTAACTATCCCTGCATATCTGAATGAACACTTCCCACCATTCTCTGATAGGCGCGAATTTGTCTTGAGCTTTACGTTCATCTCTGGTTGATTTATCATCAAATCTCAAGCAGTTTAGTAAAAAGTCAAATCGTTCACGCGACATTACTGATATATAGCGAGTTCCACTGAAAACAGGATCAAATAGCTCTAAGCTCGTGAGATGATTGTCTTTTTTTGCAGCGGATAATAAAAGCAAGCCAAACAAAGCGGTCAATTCTTCTTCGCATGTAGGAGCAATAGTGGCAGTTTTATCTTTATATTTCGTACTTCTTATCTCAATTTCTTCATTTGTATGTGTAAGAATCTTACGAAGCATATCAGCAGTTATAAAGTTAGTAAAGCAATCGACTGGTTCTGTAATATCCTTTGCGTTATTAGCTGTACCCTGAATTACATGCACGATATTCCTAGCTAGGGTTCTTGTAGTTGAAGATTCAAAAGGCATTGAAGACCATTTATGACCATTTTTCCCTCTTAAATTACGAGCTGATGGAATAATAATACGTCGCGAATGTGTAGAAATGCTAGAAGTACCTGGAATTTCTTCTGTTTCGGAATCAGAAGACAAAATGACTCCGCTTCGGCGATGGTGCTGTGGTAATCTGATTGGTTGAATGTCGTGATCACTGTCGGAATCTGTCGGGACCATGTCATCTAATTCCACATGATCTTCGACATCACTCAAGTCTACATCCTTTTGCTGACTGGCAAAATCATCATCACCAGAATCAGTTAAACGATTCAAATAGTCCTCAATTTGCTGTTCATCCATTCTGAAATAAAATAAAAAAAAATGATGTAAAATACACACAATAATACACTATGAACATAATAATAAATTGTTAGTATAAATAATAACTCATATAGAATAATATCATATACTTACTTTTACTCTGTATCCAGAACTCGTCAAAAACAATGGTTTCAAAATAACTTGCAGTCTTTCCAAAAATATCACTATTCATAAGCATTCGTCTCTCAGACGAGCAAAGGTCAATAACGCGTGCACAAGACGTCACTGCGAGGCAAGCGCACCCGCGTTACTAATGATCAAGTGTTCTAGGAAGGTACTCAAAATATCATTATTCTATCTCTTTCACTCGAGACACTAGAAACAAATTTACGTTTTGCCCGGTCTGTGGGACGAATGGTTATGAATCTAGGGTTAAAACACAAAGTGAGCTTCATGTATATTAAAAAAAAAAAAAACGATTACTTCACTGTGGTTTCGCAATCCATAAATGCTAACTGGTATTTTATTAATTATTATATTACTATTTGAGTAAATTTATGTCGTGTACAGTCATTTTGTTGCTAAATTGAAAATACTTATGTATGTGTGAGTTTATTATAGTATATGAGTTTAATATAGCTAAGGCTGTCTTAGGAACGGAACGACGTGCACTTCCTAACCGGCGTCTGCGCATCCAGATATCAGACATCGACTCTTATGGGGGTGAAAAAAAAGGATCATCGAACGACCACGTGCCACCGATTGTAACCGGGATAACAGATTTCACAAATCACTTCTCACAATAGGACATCGTATCATAATACCCGTTGCTTAGGAAGATCCCACGATAAAAACTTATATTAGATATGAGAAGATTGACTGATTATAGTATTTTCTAGAGAGAAATTTGGTTTTTACAATGCCTGTTCCGACGATTTTCCAATCAGAAAGGAAATACCCACAAATTTTGTATTTGAAATAGTGATGTTCGAAATGACGCAAATCGCAGATGACAGACGGCAGATCCATCTGATGAAGGATGACATTGATAATTAGATATTTAAAACAGATACTTTTAAATCTCTTTATTTTATGATCCATCTATTGAATGGAGTTATAAATGCAAAAAAAAAAATGTTTTACTTTTAATCGAAATGAATTATGGAACCATCAAAATAACACTACGATATCTCGTTCAGAAGCTGTTATCAAATTACCATTCTATGAGGGAACTTTAAATTTACTAGTAAACACCGAAGTTCTTTTTGAGGTGCTACAATTTCATTTAATATTTGAAAGTCAATGTCTATTAAAACACAAGATTTTATTGCATGATACACGTCAGAACATTATTACATGACTTAGGCCATAACTCTGAATTAAATAAAAACTAATTTTATACTTCCTGCTTAGGACAAAAAAAAAATACCAAATACATAATTTGAAAGAGAATTGTTCATAATGTAATTTTTAATAAAAAAATTTGATAACAGCATTAGAAAATACCAAGTGACGTAATCAAAATAACATACTTAATTATTGTTTATGTTTTATTTTCTTTGTGTCAAGTTCGATATATCTAGACATATATTTGGCGCTTGACGCTAACTATGAGTGAACCTCTCTGTCTCTTACTCTATTTCTGTCTATCTTTGATTATTGTCCTAAGAATCGTTTTTGACTAATATTAACTATGTACATCGTTATATATATTTAAACAGTTGAATTTATTACCTGATAGGATACGGTAATAAACGGCGTTTGTGATAAAACTCTAAATTACTTTAACACGAAGTGAGTTTTATATTGTGACATTCACAATTATAATATACACGTTTTTGAACTAATCCGAAATGATTTTTTCACCGTATAGTTTTATTATCTATGATTTTCTTTAAAAAAAGTTCCGTTGAATAGAAAATGCCGTATAAATGTAATAAAACACCTTTTTCTACAATCGTAACTTGTTTATTTCTCTCCAAACTCGTCATCCGCTTAATATCTACCACCATGTCCTCATTTTAATGCTTATTTCCATACTAAAAATTAATATCCAAAATTAATTCTAACCTTACCACTCATCCATTCTAATCACGTAAACATACAATACAACGCGCGAAACTTTGCCGCTCTGAATTGGCTGCGAATGATATACGGCGCAGGTATTGCCCTTCCCGACCCTTCCTTCGTCTCCGCCATGTTCTTATTTTACGCCATTGCGCATTGCGACGCTTTCGTGACGAACTTCACAGCGGCAGAGTTTCGTGCGTTGTACTGTACTCAGAAAGGAACGGTGATACAGAATGGAGATACGTAATCGCTCCGAATTTGCAGTAAAATTAAAATCTGGCAAGTGACTATGTGCTTCGTCTGACTATTTGGTAATATATTTTTACGACTGAATCACTAAACTGATCAACATGAATGTTAATAAAGAGGGCTATTCTCGACATTTGAAAATAAATATGCGTATTATTTATTTTCAAAATCAATTCGAATAATAAAAAAAACGTTGTAAGATACAGATTGTACCTTACACTCGGCCAGCGGTAGGTTTTTCAGTATCACGATATTCAAATTCAAATTCAACATCCACTTTATTTCCTAGGTTGCCCATAACTCTAGGAATGCGCCACTATAATATTAATTCACCATTATAATATGAGTTTACCGCTCGTTCGGAAGGCGGTTCTCCCTCGAGAAGAGCGAGCAAGAAACTGGAGTGTAGCTCTTTTGAAATTGATTTGTATACGAGAACAATAAAAACGGAAAATACTACAGAAAGATAAAACCCGACAAGAACTCGAGTCGTTTATCTGCCATTTTAAGTAAATTAATATTTTTCTTAAGATATTATTTAGTATTTATCATTTAATCACTCTCAAACCTTGTTAATCTATTCAGCTGGGGATAGAGCGAAGGGGGCGGTCGCTCCGGGCGCCATGTAACTAGGGGCGCTGAAAAATCGGATGCAAAAGACAGTTTTCAGCAAAAAAATCAAATTTTAATGTTGCTTTCGGGAAGACATAGAACAGTGCTACGATACTTAAAGTTACTTAATTCAATTTAAGCTTAATATTTGTTGATGTTTGCAATAAAAACTTATTAAATTGGAGCAAGACACGGAATAGGCGCGTTGCCATTGTCTAGTTACGCACATTTCCCGTAGTTCCGGTCGCCGACCGCTCGCGTGCGGGCCCGCAGCTATGGCTTGGAGGAGGGCGGTCCATGTCCCATGAGTCGCGACGAGAGTTCGACTCCTACTCAATCGATTTTCGGTTAGAATTCACATCTTTAAGATGATATGAGACAAGACTACTGTATCTGTAAAGCAATGCATCTTTAAGCAATATAACGACAAATTAATAGAAATACTTTATAAATTATTTAAGATAAATTGTTGGATTTATTGAGACGAAGACAGATGCAGTGTCATCTGTGATCACCGAGAGTGACATTTATTGCATTTTTCCTTTTAAGAAAGTTCCTTACAAAATGTTCAAACTGCATACAGTAGGCTGTGTACAATAATCGGTAGCATTTTCAAGTTATAATGATTAATACAATTCATTTAGAGTATACTGTTTGACGTATATTATTAAAAATCAAATAGATCTCTACAAATGCCTTTGTAGTTCTGTATGCGTGTACTTTCCATTACCATTGCGCATACGCATGGTTTTATAAATGATAGTATGACGATTACGTAGTAGTTTTTAAATAAATAGCTCATGACAGTTATTATTGTATTAAAATTAATATACCATGGCCTATTCGAAAGTATCGTAAATTATGGAATTATTGCTTTGGGGTGAAACTTAGATAACTCAGTTTTAATATTTAGCAAATATTTAACATAAATTAATACATAAAATGCGAATCAACAACAAGTGTAAGGTTCCATTAAAAGTAAAATGTGTTTTTATAATTGATTCTTTAACTTGCTATTATGAGGAGCTTAAAACACTATAACTATTATTAAACACAACTTAGTACCCAATTTGGGCTGTTAACGTTACCAAAATTTAATAAAACGATTAGCACTAAAAAAAATGTATATTATGTAGCTACCAAATACCTTATTCATGGTCCTAATAGTACGAAAACCTTTGACCGCTGTAAGTATTAAGAAAGTTCGCTGATTGGATAAGTACTATTTCTATTAAATCAACTCACGACTTTAAAATATCGCTTTGATAGTTAAATCATTGTGAAACACATTAGAAAACTAATTAACGCCATAAAAAGCATTGAGCACATTTGTTTTTTAATCGTTTTATCCTAATTTCTATTTGTACCACTATAATATGTATTATTTACTGGAACGAAATAAATAAATAAAATAAAGAACGTATAATAAGCAAATATCTTAAGTAGCAGGTTACGATTTGCGAAATCTTTTGTAAAAAGTTAACTTAATCGTACTAATAATAATTTCCTACTGAGGTAGTTTATTTTAAGAACCTTTCTGATCTATAAGTACTGTTAATTCTCGTCGATTACCTTGTTACAAAAGTACATTTGTATAGTTACCTTATCTGCCCATCGAGTTCACTAATACTGTTAATATAATTTATACTCAATTGAGTACAATGCGTTTGATAGTTTGAGAAGGGTGTTGCAATAGAAACAGAGTGGCGATTCTCTTCTTAATAATGAAGGCTTTCATAATACTTTTATATACATGAAACGCACGTATGACAAATGAAATCTACTCAATGTTTCAAATTTTGTTTTTCAAACCCAAAAAACCGCCAGATTATTCCGAAATTTGGTGTATGTTTACTAGCACAGCGATGTAATATAAGAATGCATGTGCTTACATTTATAAAATGAAATTTTCATGAGGTCATTAGCTTTTAAAATCGGCGGGAACGTGTGGTAATAAAAAAAATATAGTACGATTCAATAAATAAAATTAATTGAAGGAAATTTTTAAAAACATAATTTTAACTTATGAACCAGGAATCACAATGCCCATGGACAATTTTACTATAATTTGTTACAGAACAATTCTATATTTATTCTCGCTCTGTCCGTCTGTCTACAGTTCTATCAATCGGTCTAATATATATATTTTTTTTTCTGGCATTGTGTAGTTATGGTAAAATACCATTTTAAAATATATTTATATAAACATAGTAATGAAGTGCAATACTAAAATACGGTATCTGTTTATCATGGAGATGAGAATACGTATTTAAATTAGCTACAGCTTGTATGATAATCCATTATAGGAAGATATTGTAACTCTGTGATTGAATAAATTGTCTATTATAAAGTAACCTAAACAGACTGAATCACTGATTATTTGAACAATAGGTATCTTAGTACAAGAGATTTTGAAAATTCATGCTCTAAATTTATTACGTTTTTTACCTTAGTGTATATACATAAAATAATAATACGTTACCAAGATTTATTTATTATTTTAACGACGTCGTGAATTTCGGAAAACGTAGAATGCGTTATTTGATTTTTTTAATAGTTTTCTTTTAATTGTTATGTCTCAACAAATAACAATTTACTTACAAATTGAAGTGTCATTTGGTCATTCTAAACAAATAGCAGTTTATTAATGTGGTCTGAATGCAACAGGTAATGTTATTTGAAAGAGAATACTCAGATCTCTATGTATTTCGGGTTTATTAATAATTGATAATAAAAATCATGTTACTAAAGCACCCCCTTGTGAAGTTCATCAAATACTAAAAATGAATAATTGAGAAACTCCAAAGTGTTTGCGAAAATAAATTAACACTGCTGTAACTGACATGGTATATTGTCTCTATTGTCTATTGAGACTAATTTGACCAATGCGTCAATAAATAATTTTTTTTTTAATTTCATCAAGACTTAAATAAAACTAAAACGCACATCATTAAAATTAGTCGATCATTTAATAAAGGACATTTATATTTTATTACATACTTACTATTTAATAGAATGCACGTTAAATATAGGAATATATTGATGTATGTAAAAAAGCTAGATAACCATTGCGGTGTATAAAAGTGTGAAGTGACCATATTGAAGAAAAAAAATAGAAATAGTGTGTATGTGTAAAATTTAAAGTATATTAATTATGATAAGACAACCGACAGACAAGGCTTGGATGCTTTCAACCCAGAGTTAACACGTCGAGACGAGACAATACGTGATAAACCGTCAATCAGGGAGATTCATAACATTAACTCAGAAATTAAATTGTAAAGCAATATTATAAAGACGTGATTGTAACAACTTATACGTGGACGATAGAATAAAATAGGTCCCGCCGCTGAAGCACATATACGAGTGCAAACATGTATACATTTATGTTAACATACATCCGCTACAATTACATGTACAAAGATAAAAATTTTAACAAAAAAAAAAATATTCCAAATTAAATTAATATGCACTAAAAAGTAAAAAAAATAATTGCGTATTCTTCTACAGTTTAATAATCAACTTACTTATTCTACTCATCAATATGTAGGTACGATCTATGTGTTTAACACGCAAAAACGTAGGTAGCTACCTACCCACTTCAAATTTAACTTAACACGCATCTATGAATAACAAACAATGACCAATATATTTTTTTTGAATTCTCCTAAGTAAAAAGAAATGAAAAATATTAGGCTACTTAAAAGTCAATCAAATAATTACGATAACATAATGTAGTAACAATTATTGTTATTTTTGGAGTCGGTGTCAGCCAAGGGAACACTACAATATACCTAGCAATAGACACCAACGAATTGAGAACCACCTCTTTTTTTTTTTTAAGTCGTTTAATCAACTTCAATTATTGTAGTTTGAACGTTACTTAACCTTACAAGAAAGAATAAAATTAAAAATAATGATCATTGCATTAGACGAGGACGTAAATGGATAGAGTTTAAATGCAATTGTGATGACATTTTAATAATATCTAATGCGCTTTCGACTAATGACGACACTTTTAACGTTGCATCGTTAAGAGCCTCTTGCACCGCCTCCATTTAAACTGATATTTGACAAAAGCTTACTTTTAAAATAAAATTTGCTTTCCACGCCCTCTTCTTAAAGGCTTTCGGACTAAAACCCGTTTAAAAATACATGCAACCCAAAATTTTATTTTAGAATTGCCTTTTAGTTAAATGTCAGTTTAATAGGAGACAGTGGAAGGGACTCTTAGGGCTTCTTCCACGATCGCCTTTTGTACTCCCTTCTAACAAAAAGTCACTTTTAAAATTTATTTTGCGTTTCATATCCTTCCTTTTGAGGAATTTTAACGCGATATTTTATTTTTACAAGAGTGTGTATCAAATGACGATAAATAGAATCATCATAGGTAGTATCTTGCTTCTGATTTGTAATAAAACACATTTTTTTACAATCACAACATGTTTATTTTCACATTCGTCGTCCGCCATAAGCTTGGGTTGTGTGTATGTACGTACGTAACGGAATATTTGAGCATAATTTTCATCAATTTCCAGAAGTCTGATTAATTTGAAACTCTTCATGCGTATGAAGGAGCAATGACAATACAATAATTTGATAAGTTTATCTCATTATACTGATCAGGATCGCCAGGATCGAATAATTTCGTCACGTATCGTCTGCGTGAGAGCAAGTGGCTTATTATTGTTATTAAATTCTATTACTGTTTTGTAATAGAATTTAGTAACAGTAATAAGCATTATTAATAATTCAACTATTGTTGTATTGTTAAAAATTACAAATTTTTATCAATAAATAGAACTGAAAAGTGAAAAATAATTCTTAATGAGCTGAAAAAAATAATGAACAATGACGAAAAATACTAGTATTATTGTGGAAAAAGCGTGGGTTGCTCTACACACGAAAAATGTGGCTCAAAGCGCCCCACGCTTTTTCCACAATAATATTAGTATTTTTCATCTCGTTCATTATTTTTTTCAGTTCATATTGAGAATTATTTTTTACTTTTTAGTTTGATGTGCTTTAAAAGCGTGTTTTTCTGTTTTTTTTTTTAATTTTATATTTATAGGCAGACTGAAAACTTACATTTTAACAGCGTTTCATAAAATTAATACCCGAAATTGACTTGAGCCTTACATAAAAATCTATTTTAATTTCCTTATGCAATTTATATGCCTATTATATACGGAACAAACGTTATTGGAGTTCGGTTTGCGCTTGGCCGATTAGTCATGTGATTATTGTACACTACATGCCGCGGCCACGGCGGGCACGCGTCGCGTATGTGTGCGGGCGCACCCGCCAATGAAAAACGGCACGATCGCGTGTGCGCATGACGTCAGAGATACCGGCTGCGTGGCTCGGGCCACAGCTGCGCACTCAAGCGGAATTCGGCCGCAGTGTAAAAAAAGTCAGTAAGCCAGCACCACATTAACAGTATATTATTTATTATTACATGAATCTATTTTATTAAGCTAAACAAAATGTAAATATTATTGTACGTGAATTTCATTGAATATTAAAATCGAATTTTATCCATTCGGATATTTATCGTTGTATTGATTTACTTTTTATATAATTAATTGAATTTCAGTATGATTATATTGTCAATAGCAAAAATAGGTTTAAATCGCTGCGAAAAAATATATGGATATTTTAGTTTACTCTCAATTAGTAACTACAAAATTTATATATTTGTCATAAATTCACATAACGATTGACATTGATAATGATAGTACTTTTGATAAAATACTAAATGATCATGATAATATGTAAAAAAAATGATGTTGAGAAAAGTTGTGCGTGTTTTGTAGATGATGGCCATACACGCATGCCTTATACACGATATGTTACCGTATAGCTGAATCACTGTTCGCGTTCACGCCGCGCTCGGCCCACGTAGCCGAGCTCACGTGCCGCGTCCGCGCCTCCCGCGCCTCGCCCCGGCTCTGCCCTGGTCTGAACTACTACTCATTTGAAATCGGTTATTGTCCGTGCACGCACTCGCTTTTTTTTTTCACCTTACCTTTGCATCGCAACTCAAATGGAACACTTCATACAGTGCATACAAAAATCACCGTGTTTGTGGGATATCAATTCACTGTCTTACAGGAACACCGACAGAAAAGAAGAAGAATGGGAGAAAGTGGTAGAACAGTGCGGGCTGACATGCGGTACGTATGCCGACCGTTTATTGTATTGCCTCAGCTTTTGACTCGCGTAGAGAAAGAGACAGCGAATGCGGGGATACTCTCTCTTGCTCTTACGTTCAGTCGGCGCAAATGTTGGACCTACCCACCCACGGCGGCGTGCACGTGGTAGCTTTGCCATTGCACGTATTAGTCTATGGCTCAGTCCGGTGCGAGAGTTGAATGCGTTCGGACGTGTTCGCTGTGATGCGGGATGATAGAGACTATTTTGATAATGTGAATAGCAAACTAAATTTATCCTTGTACGTATATTAAATTGTATGCAGTTTTTGATTTTTTAACTTTAGTATTTTTTGCGACTACATGCGGTAGTGAAACTAATTTTAAGTTAAAAAATACTAGTCAGTTTGCATTAATGTGTGTGGATTCGACTCGAAAGCTGTTTAAACTTTCGGAATACTTATATATAATAATACAAGTCATATAAGTTAAATTCTACGGTCAACTTAAGAACAGTAATGAAAGATTTTTGCACTTAAGGGGTTGAATCGTGTTTTGAGAATTGAATCGAGAAAACTTTAATCGAACATCATATTACTGTCATCGGTTGTGGGACAGAGTTAGAAATCAAAATCAGTTCAAGGTCGAAAATGAAGTTACTAGTGAAATCAGAGCGAAAATCTGACAGCAGATCCGAAGACTGCCTCCGGAATCTATCGCGGGGACGGAATCGGAATTGGATCAAAATTAGAATTTCAAGCGGCGACGGTCTTAGGAACCGGGCGGGGGTGGAGTTCGAATTAGGAATGCGTAAAGTGGTTAGGACCGGGAAGTGAGTGGCGAAACTGGAATCATAATTGGAATCCCAACCTTGCGGGACCGCGGTCGACTTACATTTCGAATGGCTAGTTAGGAGCGCATCATTAGAGCATGCAGATGTCATATCAAGATTGTCATTGGGATAACGGAAATTTCATTGCGTAATTAGGTAATGCACACACATACATTTAGGCATTGCACAGCATAATTGCTACTTAGGTTCGTAGTGATTTACGAAATGTACTACGCCAATTTATTTCGAAAAAATTGTTGCCATAAAAATAATTACGTCTGTAAATGTATTTTTATTTTTTATCATTCGTTCACAACTATATATATACATTTTGATGTAACTATGGAATGGTGCAAAATGAAGGTTTTATAAGTAAATACATCTAAATAAACGATGTACCAATCCGTATGGATTTATTGTGTAATGTTAACATTTGGACTGGCTTGTCATATTATATGAGATCATCGAAATGAAATTTTGATGAATCAATGTCAAGTTGAAAGCTTTTGCAGAAAAAAATATCTTCTTGCTAGCTCATAAAAATGTTAATGCCAAAAGAAGTAAGTAAAATGGGCTGACTTTTTTTAGAAGTGCTCTTTACAAATGGAGTGTTCTATATTGAATTAATTTGTTTTTTTTTATTTCCATTTTGCAAATATAATTTGTAGATCTTACGATTTGAAGATCTTAGAAAGCATTTGAAACGAAATCAACCGTGATCTCATTTAGCGCTAGCTTTACGCCCACGGCTTTGCCGGCATGGAGGTACAAAATATTTCCTTCATCGATCGACTGACTTCCAATTCTGGTTATGGCACTGATCCTTATTATGATTCCGGTCACGGTATTGATACCAGTTTCATACACCAATTGAACCCTGGACACATTTTCAATTTTAATCTCGATTCTGTTTCCTTTTTATTCAGCTTCTTTTTTTAATTTTTATTTAGCTTCAGCTGCCGGTTATTTGGACGAAGGCGGAGTAAATGCTAGAATTAAAATAAAATATAGGCTATATTTTCTATAGGCTTACATTTTTATGAATGAAAAAAAAATTAAACAAATATTCAAATTGCTTAAATATTTTCCCGAATATTATTTTATAGTCTTAGTTATTTTTGTTTCTCCATAGGTTGCATATAGAAAATCCCATTGTGATAAGAACTAGTTTAATATCACTGAAAATTGTGCAACTAAATTTCTCTGTTTTGCAGTAAAAGAAGCTAAAATCAGATGGAAGAAACTGCGCGACAGTCACAGGGAAGCTCTGCGTAGAAGAAAGGTCAAAGTGGGCTCGTCGGATGGCTGCATGCGCCCGTGGAAGTACGAGAAGCAGATGAGTTTTCTTCTGCCCCTCATGGGATTGAGGTCTCATAGCTTAACCGAGGAGATGACCTCGGTCAATTTCCCGGAGGCCTCGGTCAATTTCCCGGAAGTCTCGGAGCTGGAGTCTGAGGTGTCGGAGGCGAGCCAGATCGACGAGCAGGCTGACGCGGCAACGGACCAGAGGGAAGCTTACGCGAATAGTAAAGCTTTCTTCAAGATGATACGTGAAAGGGAATCACGACAGGCCGCTGTGGACTCTTCGAGGATGCAGCACAGGGACCCGCTGGACGATCTCTTCTCCAGCCTCTGCGCGAAGACGAAAGCTCTTCCTAAGTATTTGCAGTTGAGGGTGCAGAGGGAAATATTCACTTCCGTGTCGAGAGCGGAAGAAGAGGCCATGCTGAACGAAGACTCGAACATATTCATCGCGAGCCATCACCCTAAAAGCTCTCCGGCGCATTCCTTGGCCACCGACTCGCCGTGATTGGTTTCATCCGATGATATACGAGAAAGCAATTAAGGATTAATCTCCACGATGATATCAAAAAGAATGTAACTCATTCTTTTTGATATCCTTGACTGAAAAAATATGAAATGCGGAACACAGTCATTTTCGCACTTCATATTTTTCTTAATAGAAACTCGCTCATTCCATATTATTTATAATTATTCTAGGTAATCTATAAATATGTGTACATTATTACTAATAAATATTTAATAAAGTGTTTTTTTTTTTAAGTCCAACGGTGTACTTTAACCTTAACCGTGAAACCGATCTACAATGAAGTTTTCAAGACTTGTAGTCTATACTATGACAATAGTTATAAACTTCTTTTTATACTGAATGCCTAAAAGAAAAATCGAGAATCTTTGTTTTCACCGTTCAACTCAACATAAATCATGTCCACGTATCCACATGTATCCTCTATTATAATAATTAAACTTAAGGTAACTTTTGATCTAGTATCCAAGAAGAAATCTGGGAATCCTTACTTTTAGAGCCTAATGGTTCTCGTTATTTTTATGGATTTCAATTTCGTGTAGAAGTTCGTGAAGATGAAACTGGAAGACGTTTTTTTCTTCGTATCGCAGAAGCAATTAATATCTTTCGAACCAGTTATGAGTGCAACATAATTTATGAAACTTTTGAGTATATGTAATATCCGTTATGGAGACGAATATGCAATAATTTTTATTGTGATTGATCAGTACGGAATAAATAATAAATCACTGAGGATAATGTGTGATTTTTCACTGCTCTCATAAGACTGGATATAAGTGGTCCAAGAAAAAATACCTACGAATGCGAATTTTGATATAAATGATTGAATTTTTAACAAAACTTAGACGCTTGAAGGGTTTAAAATTGAACAGTAAAAGTTTTTTTGAAAATGCTTCCGAGAGCAAGGTGGTTTTAATTAAGGAATGAATATTTAAAATTGTCATAACTTTGTTATAAACAATTAAAAAAAAATCTCCCTGAAATTAAAGATTACAATTTTCTTAATAGTTACAAAAAAAAAAATCAATATATCAATTTTCTAACTACTAATTTTTTAAGGTAATCATTATTAACCCTTAGCTTTTAACCATCTTAACTTTGTTAATTTTGATTCTAGGAAAAAAAGTTAAGATATCATTTATATATAAAATTTTATGGCCTACAAATTTCGTACAAGATTTTTTACTAGCTCTTACTCTTTTCCAAAATTGGAAAAAAAAATCTTGTCTATATCTTTTCACCTCTTCTCGGGAGGGTTTTCAAAAAAAACTTTCACTATTCATTTTTAGAACCTTGAAGGTTCTGAGCCTGCAAAGTATTTTTTGTTAAAAATACAGGCATTTTTAGCAAACTTCGTATTTGAAGGTCTAAATCTTGGACTAAAATTTAATCCTATACGCAAACCGGAATCTAAATCGAAACTTGAGGTATTGAGAGCGAGACCGAGAGCCAGTTTGAATTAACTATGCAATCGACATAAACGTATGTCCGATTCGAATTTAAGGAAGTGGTCGGCCAACCGCTAATTTATATCGTACTTCTTCATCTAACATCAGAGTTCTCTACATTTTTTATGCTATTGAATAACATTCGAGTGTTTAATTATTAAAGTTTTTACGTCAACGGTAACGGTAATTCTGTTCTCTAAATTCAATAAAATTATTTTGCCAAATATTGTTAAAATAATAAAATGTTAGTCGTACTAACGTTTTACCCTACATAGAATGTACCAGAAAAATAAATTTATTCGTAAAAAATTGGTGGTCCGTAAAGTCGGTTTACGGACTATAATTTTACGTGATAATGTCAAAACGTTGATGAAAAATTGCATTCCTTTATGCATTGAATTGAATTATTATCATTATTTTGTACAATATAAAGAAGGAGTTAATTGAAAATGACAATGTTTTTGATAAATTAACATTTATTTGCACTCGTTAATTCAAATATTTTTGTACTTCAATTATACAGTAAAGAGATAGATGTGTCACAAGCCGAACGCTGAGGCCGATCGTGCCTCTCTATTGTTCCGCGCTCCGCTCGCATGCTCGGCTCAAGCGGAACGCGACAATGAGTCATGCGTTTTCGTGCGTGCAGCCCGCGTTCATCGATTTATAAGACGTTATCACATCAAAATATTGCTACTTTTAGTATTGCAATGGTTATGACATAAATAAAACTTTACTCGTAACTCACAATACGATTTTTAAAATTGTTATTTTACTTCAAGAAGTCAAAAACGTGTCTGTATATTTTCAAATGGCCAATGAATTGAAAATTTGAATGATAATATTCAGCATATATATATCGGAGCATTTATAGAACCTAAACCTTTAAATAAACTAAAAATTTGAGTTGAAAACCAGGTACTTCTACCGTTTTTCGGAAATCCTTTTTTCAATTTACTTCCGTTCAATCCTCTAAGTAAGGGTTCCATAATAAAAAATATACGAGCGTGCGATAACGTTCTTTATATCGAATAAAAATTATGCAGATCTTGAAAGGTTTTTTACTTGATTGAATTGGATAATTTTATTTTTCAATTTAAATATTACATGTAAAAACGGTTACTTACTAACTTTATATCGTATTTTTTTATTACAGTTTTTTTTTAATTACTAAAGTCTAACACTATGCGCGTGATGTATCTGATTGTTGCTTATCGGCCGTTACACAGTTCGCTTTGACGTCCCTGATGTTACCATTTTATAAGGGCAAAGGTCACCCACTAAGCTATCATCAAACATCTACAAGTCATTTTGTGTGCGTTGAGTCCTAGCTCGTCGAATTACCGTCGAAGCGATCTAGACATGTAGACGCTATGGATCATGCTATGTATGTCCCTCTTCTATTAGAGCTAAATATAGCAATGAATACTTGCCCCAAACCACACCAAACAATTTTGTACATTTTTCTCGGTACCCAACAAAGTGTTGTAATGGTTTTTGGGGTTCCGTACCTAGCTTGGAGCCCTTGTAGGATCACTTCGTTGTCCGTCTGTCTGTCTGACGAGATCCTTATTCTCAGGAATTCGTTGAAATATCAAGTTGAAATCAATATCAATTTTTTTGGCGGTTACAATTTGACATTTTCTGTTCAAGTAGAGATCGATGTAACGGAGAACATTATAACATCTAGCTATTAAAACTTAAGGTTTTGCAAATATCGCATATTGAACAATGTTTTTCGAAAAATCGTTCGATACCGGTGCCAACAATCACGCCAGTGTCGGTGTATTAAACAGGCAAAAATCGTCGAGGCTCTTGATGGATGGAATGTCTACATATAAAGTTAGGTGTGTACGGAACCCTCGGATTGCGGGTCTCGTTCGCACCTGCCCAGTGTTCTAGTCCTGCTTGTGCTAAGTCGTGCGCGTCGCGGAGCGCCGGGTGGCGCGGCACTAGCCCGATTTACTCTAAGAATTTTCCTCATTACTGCGCGATAGCATTAAACGTGTTGCATTGTTTACGACCTTGGCGTGTTTCATTGGCGAACGTGACACGGCGATGGACTGTACATATGAACGAAGTATCACGTAAATGATAAGAAAGCAGTTTCGAATTGCGTACACGCAGAAAAATGCCGGTGACTGCATTTAATTTAAATAGCATAATTGTACGCTAAATTAAACATAACTGTCAGTGAACTCTGATTTGACAATTCCACGTTTGATGTTTAATAAGAGCGCCATTTGTAGACATTGAATAAGAATTAATAAAAATACCTGGCGAATTAAAATCGTAAGTGATTACGTTAAGACTTATTATACCGTAAACATAAGCATATATTATTTATGTTCATAATCAGTCTGTCTATCCAATCAAATCAAGATCTGCCTTCGTGTCTTTGACCTATTACATAGATATGATAAATGAAAACTTGTATTTTTTTTTATATCAGCACTAAGCAATCTATATTATAATACTAAAGTGAAATATTTATAGAAGTCAAAGACATTCATATAGATGTCATAATTTGAATTACAACTTACACTTTGAACGGCAAAATGCTCCATCAAATATCAATTTAAACTTAGACGGCACGTTGTTAAACAGTCTGCTATTGCATCTTGAAGTGGTTCAAAGAGTCCATCCCGGTGGTCCATGCTCCCTTCATGACCCCACTCCGTCTCCATGATCCCCTACACCAGATATACTATCCCTCTAAGTTATAGGGAGCTTCGTTGTGTAAAACGTAATTAAGTTTATGTTCACTGTAATATATTTTCCTCCTTTTTAGAGTTCCCAGCCAAAATGGTAAAAAAGGAAACCTTATAGTTTCTTCCTGTACGTCCGTCCGTCCGTCTGTGCGTCATAAGCATTCTATTCAAAAACTGCAAAATGTATAATGATGAAATTCAAATTATAAGTGTCTTTTATAAGGCGCTGCTTAGTTTGGTGGTTATAATAATAATAAAAAAAAATATTTTCAGAGGCGGCACTCCATATATGTAACAGAAAACGAAAAAAAATTTTCTCAGCAAACATTAACGAGTAGCACGCCATATATTTCGACAGTTGATTTAAAAACACTGTAAGGTTTTTAAGCAATTTTACTAATTAAGTGAATAATTTCGGAAATAATCGTTTCGAAAGTTGCAGAAATTGTGCCCCCCTCCTCTATTTTCTAAGCCGTGAATTTTAAAAGAAATATGACAAAAATACCGAAGTTAACGCTTAATAAGTACTTTCAATGAAAATTATTTTGAACATGGTCAGATATACAGTTTTTGAGTTATTGTCGAAGAACTGCGCTTCTCAAAAAAAAGAACGTAAGTGCCATGAAGATACGCTCTTTTGCTGATTCACTTTAGTTTACACTATTTTAATAGTAAAAGTCGACATGTTGTTTTTATAGTTATAGGCTCTTAAATGCTCATAACTATTCCGTGCGGGAAACATGGAAAAAGTGTAAGAACGTTCTTTTCTCGTCTGTAGTGCATTTCTTTGTAACAATGGCTTCGGAACCCTAAAATGAGCATGGTCCGACATGCTCTTGACTAGTTTTTATATTACAAGACAGTTAAACTACGCGTGGAACTCGCACGGAGCAGAAACACTAATTGGACGCATGTGTGTGACTAATCATTTTGTTTATGTGCTGAACTCCGACGAGGGAACGAAAAGACATTGTTGCGACTTCTAAATAGACATATTTCGATATAGTCCGGCAATTCCTACCCGAGAGACCGACGACAAACCGGTGATTCTTTTGTAGTCGCGAGTTTCGATGGGCGGCGATGACTACCTACTCTCTGATGGTTCGTTCGACCCTCGAAAATATATAAAGAGAAAACGCCAATAAGTGAGTCGATGGTTGTCAAATCAAACTTAAAATTCTCGTAGCACTATCACAGTCGAATGTCCGATTTGAAGGCTTCAATATTTCCATCATTTAACAATCATTTTCCTTCTGCATTAGTGTATCATCATATAATCATTAAGCTAACAAAAACTTATCGTAGATTCCAGGCATGAATTAAATCATGCCGTCTTATCTATGCCAGCAGCAGGTACTTCAACTGTTTAGACCGACAGTAAAAAAGTAATTGACTATATGACGCTATAAATCGTTTGTGATGTATAATAAATTTATATTAACAAATTACATAATATATGCGAATTATAGCATCTATTGTGTTGAATATCGACTCTGCATAAGAAAACAGCCCAAAACTAGCAATGTGCTTTTCTTCTCAACTTCTCAACGAGTTTTGTTAGCTACATTTTGTAAGAGATGTATCGTCAAAAATGGCGAAGCAGATGAGCCATGTGCGACAGACGGACAGACAACTATAAGCTTTAGGTCCCTTATCAGCGCTAATGTACTAAGGTGTTAAATGACAGTCTTGTATGTGAGTGATCATCAGTTTATGGTGAATGTAATTACGTAGAGACGAAAATTAGACGAGTTTCGGATCTATAATTAAAATGGACAACTTGACGAAAAAGGTTTATTAGGAATAATTTGAATCAATCCCGAAAAACAATTAATTAAAACTTTATGAGCGGCGTCAGATTTACTTAAAAATAAGTGAAGATTTGTTAATTTCTTCTTGAAAATTTGTTTTTGAAAGAAATGGAATAAAATGATGGTTTTTAATATTTTTTCTATATTGAGTATGAAATTAGTGTAGCATGTAGCAGTCTTAGTAATACTTTTCCATCACAGCGAAAATAATGTTATTTTATCCATAATGAGAAATGAATTAAAAACCATAAATTTCAATTTTCCAATAAGAAAATGACATTCGTAATTATTAATGTTTAAAAGTTACTTATTAAGGACTGTTAACAGTGAATATAGTAAAAATAAGTTTTATCGTTCAAAAGTTAATTCGTGAAAAAGCCGTTGATATTTAGTTTTTTAGTCTTTTTCAAAATTTCTAATAGCCATACTTTCTAGACTAATGATTCGAATTAGCTAAACTTTGGACTCGTTCAAGGTGATGGGATATAGAATAAGTTTGCCAAGTTTCATTAAAATCTCTTGAGAATTGTGGGCGCTATCGTGATGACAAGCTGCGTTATAACCCACGTATATATTGTAGGGCGTAGCCCAGGGCGGAGTACCTTTAGGACCTTTGACGAAGTCCAGGAACATACCTATTAAAGAGTTTTCAGGCTCTGAACCGTTTGATTTTCGGTTCTTTAATATTCCCTCGTTACGAAGTTCGATACGATCTCTTGTTAAAGCAATTATAACAATCCACTTTTCTATCACTCAAGTACTGAAACTTGTGCCCTCGGCCCTCAGCCCTCACCCCCTTCCTATATTTTATGTACTTCTTGTTTGTTAGTGATTCGCGAGATCGGATCTAATATTGTATAACAAATACAACGCGAACCCATATTCGCGAGGCTAAGCACGGAGGCCGGATGCCTCACAAACCACCTATTCCTAGGTCCGCTAATACATATATATATATATATATATATATATATATATATATATATATATATATATATATATATATATCTCTATATTATGACAACATTTCTGCAAAGTTCCTCCATGAGACTAAATACAAAAGTTGGATTTCTAAAGCAATCTACTAAAAATATATTGTTCAGAGTCTCAATTAATTACGTAAATCGACAATGGATAAAAAATTTTCAACCATTATTTCTCCGACCTGGCGGAATTTATAACAGCTCTTAATTTAAAAGATATTAAAGCCTGCAAAAAAAAAATATATTAAAACGGGTAAAATGAGAAAAAAAAAACCAAAAAGTACTGCCACAATGAGCACTTTTTTATTTTATATTTTCCGTATAATTTGATATTAAAAAGTTTTAATATCATTATAGAATACAGTTACTTTTCATGACATTACCACGTTAGTGTTTCATATCAACTTTAGTAATGGTAATGAATACGTCTTCAAAGGCCGCAAAGAGATACGCGAGACTGTTTTAAGCGAGTTTCTAATAACCCCCGGGCGATCTTTTCGTGGAGACGTGCCCCTTTGGGAAAGACGTCCATGTCCAAATTTACACATTAAAATTTTGCCATTTTGCTGTCTTGTGTGACCTGTAATAATAGAGAATCTCAGTTATTCAGCTATTTTATGCGATTTTTACTTCAAAGTCTTATAGCGATCAGCTTAAAACAGTGTAGATCATTAAAGTATAAACACTTAAGAAACAAGCGATTAGACAGCACATGGAAATTTTGTAGTAAGTTTGAGCGTCACTATTTTCCCTTTTTAGATTTACAGATATTTTGATGAGAGCTTAATAAATAATAAAACCGAGTTTTAGCCGGTTTCGCAACGGACCCGCACCGGGCCGAGACTTATTCCATTTTTGTTTTGTAACTCGATTCAGCGACGATGTACCGGAAAATATTGCATCACAAAGAACTTCCCGGGAATATCTGCTCGACGCAGCTCTAAACACTTCGCCCAGTCTCTGTTCCCCGTTTTGTGTTTCGCTCAGTAACTCACGGGTGTTCAGCGTTTGACTTTTAAAGATAGCAATGTATCCTCTTGTGACTTCTTAAAATTGTCACAGGACATAATATATGGAGAAAGAGATATGAGAGCCCTTTAAATACGCCATCGTACTCTATGGTATTTATTATCAAATACGACTGAAAGTCATAAAAAAGAGATGGGAAAGACACGAGGACATAGGCAGATTGTCTTGTATCGTAAAAACCCATAATTTTCCATCGGAAAGGAAAGACTGATATCATAAACTTATTAGCTTTTGCTCTCAGCTCCGTCTGCGTGTACTTCGAACGAATTCTTTCATCTTTTACATCGATTAATCACTCTCTCAACCGTATTGTTCCTCCTTCTGATTCCAATTCTTGCCCCCCTTTTGATTCAGATTCTGCTCTCGATATAAATCCTAGTTTGCTTTAAAATATACCTAATGTTAACAAAACAGCAGCACAACGGGATAAAAACGGAGTAAGTATAAATTTTACCATAGCAAATTTCATCAAATTGTCTCCGGTACTTTTTGTGGGATTCATGTACAAATCATGCGCAGACAGATATACAAAAATTTTAGAAACAATTGAATGTATTCTATGAACATTTTCAATACTTGTCAGAGTAATTATTCTTAAATATCTTTAAAGTACAGATTTTTTTCTCTCCACTGTTTCATTATCTACAGAGATTACATGTATCAGGTTGATTATATACGATCATTAAGCAAATAAGTCCACATGTGAAGTTGTGATAATTCTTGATTTACTACAATAATACAGTATATAATTAAACTAAGTATTTTTATCAAAAAAATTCTGTGAGATTGTTGACGTGTTGATTTTTTGACGCAATTGACGCAAATTGTCTAATCCAAAACTAGGTGTATATATACTTTATAATTAGAATTGGGGTTGCCGACTTTGCTCCGAAATAGAGTATTGTACTCTATTCTATGTAGGTGTACTCTATAGTCGATAACACAGTGCACTAAAACACTCTTTTTACAGAAATTGCAATTTTTTGGCACCATCTCCTTAAAAATTAACCTCAAATGTGTAAATATTCATTCGAAAGATGAAAATAGTTTTTCTGTTCTATCAAAGTGATGTATCAAATAAAATAAAATTTAAATTATTCCCTTTAGGGGCCCAATATTTTTCAAAATGAAAAGAGAATATATAAGGCAAACTTAAATTTCTACGAAAAAGTTTTAATTAAAATAAATAAAGCTCATTATAGACAGTATTTTTTATTTAACCTCTCTGAAACCAGTCATACTTCATTTTTTCTAAAAAAAGTTGGCCACTCTAATTATAATCTACACGGTTGAAGAACAAGAACTTAATACGGAAGCTAAGGATCTTGAAGGTCATCTTTCATCATTTTCATCACTTTCATCATCATCGAAGATCATCTTCAAGGCAACCAAGAGTTTTAAGAATCACAACAGTTGCATTATATTACGAAGGCAATACTGAAAATTTTTGGATTCGCTTAATTCGATGAGACCATACAGTAGGTTTATGATGCATTTATTGTTTTTCGAAGTATGTTCCGTCACCATTTACACACTTTTTCATTCATTGGATTTATTGTAAAAAGTAGTTCGTCCCGTTTTTCTTCGGGACGTCTCCAATGGTTTCTTCGAATCGTACGATATACATCGAACGCAAAGATCCTGAACCTTCAGTTGTACGTGCAATATTTTTTGCGCTCGGCTCATATCAAAATCTAATACACCACGAATTTGCTCGCGAGTTATTTTTTAACAGTTTTCATTAGTTACAGTATGAATATCCGTTTCGGTAACCGCAGTCGCCGGTCGACCTTCGCCTACATCGCCAAAGAAGTGATCAAGTCTACTTCTGAATTCACTGAACCAGGAATACTCAGAACTATAAGAATGAGCTTCGTCACCAAATGTCAAATCAGGTCTCTGTCAATTTTCTCGTTGATTTGATACCAATATTCTCTCACTTAAATTGGTTACAATTTACAGAACGACGTGACAATGCAATGACAAAAGACAATTCACTCAAACTATAACGCAACCTACTCCCCAAGACTTGCGTTTTTAGTATTCTTATTACGATTGGCCAATTCTAGAATATATCAGAACGATCCACTTATTTGACAGAATGGTTAGAATGTGTTTGAGTATGTCTTTCTTGTTTGGTCTCCAAACCACGCTTTTCATTCTCTCGGTGTCGATTTGTTAAACAAGGGTTACTTCATAATAGACGTAATCATGCTCGCAAATTCCCTTCGTGCGAGGCAAGACTGTACGCCTTCACAGTAACTAAATTAGAGAGTAGGCGGCAGAACCATATTTGTCTTCATAAATTGCTTCGTTCATATCTAGACACATTGTTATTATTAATGTCTATGTATGCAATAAACACTAAGCACAGATGTTGACATTCTAAGACATTACGCCTTAACTTCACAGTGACAATGCTATACAATGAGTTGTCTAACAAACACCCCAACTTTTGAAGTCTTTAATAACTGTTCGAATTCTTTCAAAACCCGTACCCGAAATATCTATAATTATCCACCTGCATTACATTGTATTATTTTGATCGTATGGTAATTTTTTATAAAGTTTCCTCCATGAATAGTGAAATATTTTGGAAAATTATGTAGTAAGGTGCTATTTTCAGTACGATGTTCGAAAATGAAATAGGGTTTTGTAGCCTATTTTAACTATTTTCTGAGTGATGTCTTTATGTGTGTCTCTCTCGCTCTCTTGCATGTGCCTGTGCGTGCGTACGTGCCTGCTTGCCTGCTTGCATCCGTTTCTGCCTACGTGCTTTGCCCGACGTGCGTACGTGCGTCATGCGTACACTTGTTCGGCGTGCGGCGTACGTGCATAAAAGCCGTATAAATAAATTCAAGGCGATAACAAATCTTCTCTGTATATATTTTTTCTGTTATTATTAGAAATAAAATTGTTTTCTTAAAAAAAGAAAATAAATTTGTTATTCATTTGTAATGACAAATTGATTATTTTATTTCATCATTATCTTTAAGTGTGTTTTCAATTGATATTATTACATGTTTCAAAACCGTTATAATGTTTTACTATAAGGGCTATAAAATAAGGTAACAAACACAATTATAATATTATATTCTCGAAGCTTAGCACATATATCAGATATCGAATCGATGTTATATGCCGTTTTGAGTTAAAGAACCAATAGTTCTTTAGCAATCAAAAAATGGATCTTTAATCCAGGGTACTATTACGTATTTTAGTTGCACTGCGGCCATAGACGTGTCATAGACAAATGTCGACCAACCGAAAACTTCGGTATTACTTAAGTGTTGCCAAAATTCAAAATGCGTTTTACTGGTTGTTTTAATTACATCATTGCTGCGACATACGTTAGCTATTTGAAATGCTAATGCCTTTCGTTTGCGTTATTGGTTTGACATTGGTCAAAATTAGTTTAAATAAAAATCAATCGACAAGGACGAAAGTACACGTCTTCGCGTGAATTCTAATCATGAACTGTATGATCAGCATTGAACACTTGCAGCGAATGGGTTAAATTAAATCTGTTAATATATTCTCCCAAATTGCTACTACTTGCAGCACCGGCAAAATATTATTTAATAAAAAATATTTATGAATAGCCCTTGTACGGGCCCTACAGTTTCTCGATCGAAGCTGTATGGGGTCCGTTGGGAACGAAGTGGACTGTATGTGATTGAAGGCCTATATGAGAAATATAAGAAGTCACGTATCTGACTTTTGGCGGCTGTAGCCTCGGCTAAAGTCCTGTTGGCACACGTTTCGCGCGCACTTATAATTCTTCAAATTATAGGATTATCACCTGTGGCACCTTATAATTTAGGCGATTATAGCGAAAACGAAAGCGTCCCTTACAGTAACATTGCGATAAGTGTATCTATCGTGAGCGGGGGCGAGAAGAGCGATAGGGAAAGAAAAGACGGATAGAATAGAGAAAAGAAAAGACGGGTAGAATAGAGAGAAGAATAACGGCGCGAACACCCTCGTTTTACTTGATTTTTTACTTATGAAATTCTTGGGAACTCTATGTAATAACGCAATATACTTTTCAAATTGTTGACGCCAAATTTCAACGATGTACTCATACTTAGCCGAGCCGTGTTCGCTGTAGCATCATCACCGGCAATAGAATTAACATAAGCCAGAAGCCGAAAAAGAAATAGATACAAATACTTGGAATTATTGTAATTAATAAAAGTAGGTGATACATATTTAACGAGAATTATTTCCAATTTATATTAATTGACTATAATACAAAAAGATATCTTGTATTTTTAAAATAAATTGATTGATTCGCACAGGACACGATCTGCCTTACATGCGAGGAGCTTTAATTAGAACGAGGTACAGACTCTTTGGAACCGAAAAATTGAAGAAAAAAGATTTAAAACAGTAAATAATTTCAATGTATCTTGTTTTTTAAAAAATGGAAGTCCTTTCTCGAATTTCCTTGGAACCGTTACAACAAATTACGATAGTTTTTCGGCTTGATTTACAACTATGGATGAAACGTGGCTTCACCGATACAATCCACAAACAAAATTACAGTCTATGATTTGGAAAAAAATATCATCTTCAACCCCTAAGAAATATAAGGCGAGTCGTTTTGTCAAAAAGATCATGGGCTTCTGTTTTCTGGTATAGTAAAGAATTGGTCGAGGTAGAATATTTCGACCGTGGAATTACTGTTACGGGCTTTCTGTATGCAGAAGATATAAAAAAAAATTGCGTAACCACGTTTGAAAGAAATGGCGAGGCAAACTAGTGAAAATTGTTCTGTTCAAGATAATGCCACGGCTCACAGGTCCGCCGTTGCTACGGCGGCAATTCAAGATACTGGCTTTGAAATAATTCATCATCCTCCATACTCACCCGACCTTGCCCCTAGTAATTTCTGTCTATTTTGATGGGGAAGAAGTATCTAAAAGAGAGATTCGAAGATGATGAAAGAGTAGTCGCTCCAGAAGAGGTATTTTCAGGTGTATACGATAAAGAGTTTTTTCATAAAGTAATTTTAAGCTTAAATAAAGATTTACCAACTATGTTAAAAGCCAACTATATTGTAAAATAAAATAATGTATAATAAAAGTTAGCTACCGGCAACATATACATTTTCACTTTTTATTGATCGGCCCTCGTAGTGAAACGTAAAGTCGTATGTATGTGCAATAATACAAGTCATTTATACAAATTTGTGCTATCTACAATGTAGTACAATAGGCGTCGTAAAGTGTAAATGCAATTTGTAACTTGAACGCGACGCTTCGTAGGCGCTACTATGTAAAACGCACTGTGCAATGGTGACACTCGGCCATCTTTCTTCACTCCACAAAAAAATACATACAATTTTTGATTTCAACTTTTTAAAAATTAATAGATTTATTCAATTCAGATGTAGACAGTGAAACATTAATCAATACTGCATCAAGAAATGGATTTGCTAAATAACAATTCAAGACTAAAGATAATCTGAGCTGTGAAATATACGTCAGTTGGTTTATTCTTTTACGGCTGTATATTTTCTCAGGTGAAGTGTTTTTGTAAAACGTCAAGGTCATTTCTTAAGTAACTTTTAACGAAAAAATCTAACGGTGACTTTCAATTCGACCTTGAATTACAACTTGATCTTGCCCTCCAAGGTCAACTTGTTTTTTTAAATGAAAATTTCCATTTTTCACACCGTTAATCAATAGAACGAGAAGTTTTGCATTTACGTACATACTTGAATGAAATTTAGTGTTTGACCTTGAGGGTTACACGAAAATCATTTGGTCCTGGGTTTGAGTTGGTCGCGTGAGGTATATTCACGCGACTAACTCAACAGTGAGAGACAAGGAGGCTTTTGTTAATCAGTCACCTCAAATTTGTTTCTGCGAAACGCTCGCAATAAGAATAAGGGCGATTGTAAGTTTATCAATTTAAAAAGTACTTTATCTTTCAAATAATGTTCAAAGCTGGCCTCAAAGTTAAAGTGATTGTTAATGTTGTTGGTCTTAAAATTTTGTCAAACATTAGTTCATTTATAAATATTTTAGTTTGAAGACAACACTGTTTTGATATTTTTATCAAAATTTACTTTGATTTGATTTTATCGAAGATCATTCTGAACTCTATTTCGGACAAGTGATTTACCGCTCTATCGATTGCTGGTGTGAAAAATGGGTGTTTTAAGTAAAAAAACAAGTTGACCTTAAAAATAACCTTGAAGGACAAATACAAGGTCTAATTGAAGGTTACCACTAGATTTCTTGTTGAAAGTTAGCTAAGGAATGATCTTGATTTTTTTTAAATATACTTTACCTGAGAAAATATACAGCCGTCCATAGACTTATTATATATATATTTAAGCAAATATATGTATATATAGTTGGGTGAATACCCGATCTTGCCGCTATTCTACACGTATAGACGTACAAGTAAATTTAAAACAGCGGACAAGCGCGAATAGAACGCATACTCCAAAGGTTCTGCACAAACTTAATTATGTATGCATCTAGATATTTTATCCGTCAAGGACATCGATAATTTTTATCTGTTTTAGATATAGATACTGACGTGGATTCTTGGCACGGGATTTCTGGAACTTAAACTTTTTTGAAAAAACTTTTCCAATTTTTTTTTACGAATATTCGAATATTTGTAATCTTAACAATTTGTAGCGGGAAGTTAGAAGCGATTCTCTCATACATCCTTCTACATCACGGTGAATACTTCAACTGCAATTTATAATGGCATTAAAGAAATATTCTTTAGGTGATATAACTACAAAATAAAGATTTTCGATTTTTTTGGCCTTTTTGCCTAATTTTTATAATTCCAGGTCAATTGTAAATTTCAATCAAAAGTATATTAAGCGAGTAACGCTAAAAGTTTTGATTTATTTACGAGTATCAAAATATGTGGCAAAATGGCTTTTTTTTATGATTACATTGACAAAGAAGCTTGATTTTTTTAAATTTCAAGGAACCACAGACCTAAGTATGAAGTATATTAATATCAAATGCGCGTTCCTATAAAAAAAGGGCCTTAACAGACAATCAAACAGACAGACATGCAATCAGACAAACAGACAGATGGACAAATGGACAGAAATATAACTAAGTTATAATATAAGAGCTCCTTTTTCGTTTTGAGGTACGGAGAAAAGAGTCTGGAGCTAATAAAGTAGCAAGACAAAATAAATTTAGAAGTAGTTTTAGTACACGTATAACTTTAGCAAAAATTTTAATAATATCTTACTATTAATTCTAAAGGAAATACTGTGTACGTTTGTTCATATTTGTTCATTCAATCGGTCACACAATAACGTTAACAACCATTATTTGATCTACACCTTGTCGTACGCACTTGTAATATCAAAGTTTTTAATTAAGTTACGTTATCAATATGTTAAAGTGTAGACAACCAATCAACAATTTATAGACACGAGATTGAGATGACTTTAATGTGACGCTACGTAATGAGCTGCAGTATTAATTGAAGCTACATATCACATTTTGTTTTCAAAATTGAATTTGCATGCTTAATTATAAACAAATTTATTAACGTTTGAAACCTCAAACGTAAGAAAGGATTAAGCCGTCGGCCCTGTCTCCGGATTCACTAGGTAAACGGGGTAGACTGGGCTAAAAGGTGAGAAATTCTCTGGGCTTTTTGAAGAGCCAATACTCAGAGGTCTAGCCCCTTCCGTTCGGGAGTTGAACCCAAGAAAAGAAAAGGTTAAGCAGTCGGCCCTGTCTCCGGGTCCGCTAATGATTCGGGTATTTGGCCCTGGCCAAAGGAAATTATCTGGGCTTCCCAAAGAGCCTAAACTCGGGTTTTTGTTCTCCTCATTCAGGATTTAGTTCCCAAGGGGAAACAATCAAGCCGTCGGCTTATAGGAACAGCCCTTGAGAATTATCTCCGCAACCATTTGGCCGATTTTCTCAAGAGAGGTGTCAAAGACTGTCTCAAGGGACTCCTTCTAATGGCGCAATCCAATATTGAAATTAAGATTTCATTCGATTTTTTAGTTCAGCCCTTCGAGAATACTCTAAAACATCTACTCTTGAGATTTTGGCGCGGAGGGTCCCGAAAGTAACGCGTTCAATAAAAAGGATTGAAAGAACTAAGAAAAGACTTATTTGGAGGGATAATGGGGCAAAAGATGACATAAAAAAATGAAAAGGTGGGGAGGAAAAGAAGCTTCAAGGTTTCTTGTTGAGCCCAAACTTGGGGGTATATCCCCCGCCGTTTAAGACTTAAGCCCGAAAGAAGAAAAAAATTAAGCCATCGGACATGTTTTCGGATCTACCATGGATTCGGGAAATCGGCTTTGGCCAAGAGATAAGGGAATTATCTGAACTTCTTAAAGAGCACAAATTCGGGGGATTTAGTTACTTTCATTCAGGATTTAAGCCTTAGGGGGAAGTTTAAGCCGTCGACTAGAAGAAACGGCCTTTTGCAATTTCCCCCGTTTCCTGTTGACTGATTTTGACGAGAGTGGTAACAATTTATTTTTTTCGACGAGCTCTAACAGGTGGTATAATAAAAAATAAAATTCAAGATTTGACTACTTTTTTTTTTTAATTCAGCCCGCTGAAAACTCTTAAAAAATCCACTCCGGCAATTCAACAATTTTTGTGGAAGCGAAGAGACCTGTCAAGAGGTCCGTTTAGAAGCGAAAGAAGAGCAACAGCCAGGAAAAATACTGCTAAGGGGAGCAGACCACCAAAAACTATTTTCATTTTTTTTTCCAGCACAATACAAATATGAAATACTCTCCGCTATTTTCGTTGCATTTTTTTGTTATGCCTTAATCTTTGATCGTTCAATGTTTGTGGCTGTTCCTTGTGCCTTTCCGTTCTCGCGCGGGCTTTTTTCCATTTGAGCTACACGCCATATTTGTTTGTGTTAACGGGAGATGTCTATCGTTTCTTCTTGTGGACTTTGTTGTTGCTGAGGCCCCGCCTCCTAGCAGCCACCGGAACCAAGTGGTCTACCGCGGGGCGTGAAGGTAGACGGCGTCCGGGTCCCTACGTTGAGGTGCCGCGAGAACATCATACACATCAGTGGAGCACTCGCAGCATACAAGGCACGATCGTCAGCGGATTTACCGCGTCGAGAAAAAAGGTCGAAAGCCGCCATTTTTTAAAATCGCCATATTATAAAAGGCAAATTTTGTTTTAGCAGAGACTTCGCCTCGGGACTGATCCTTCAATCTGCAGCGAGAAGTTGGGCACTCATGTACATAATGATTCAATTTTGAATTGTTATATATTTGAGAAATAAGCAATCGGCCAGGCTTGGATTCGAATACTAGCATTAGCGGCGAAAAGGTGACCTTCGCGGTGACCGAGGACCTTATTATGTACCCAAAATCGGTGAATGCTTGCAGCGACAAGAGGCGCCGAGGCCCGGTGACGTTAAAATGACATCTGAAAGTAAACAGCTGTCACTGGTACCTGACAGATTACGAGAGTGACCAGTTGTTGAAAGAAAAAAATGTGATCTATTTGGTGACTGGTGGAAAAAAATATTTTTGGTAGAACTTAATGGAAAAATTAAAGTTAGTCCAAATGAATTATAAGCAGCTGTGTCTTTGAGTCCAGGGATCTTGTACTTCTTCTATTCGCAAAGTAAAAATACGGTCTTAGACTGAAGGGCTTAGATCTTAAGCCCTCAACAATGGCCTAGGACGGGTTTGGTGCTGCTCACGACCGTCGTCATCAGCCATCACAACGTCCGGGATAGACTGCTTAACGAGGTCTCCGAGGTACAGAGCGTGTGGTTTGATTTGACTTACGTTAATATCTTATTCGCCCATGATCACTATCAAACCCAGTACTACCTCGTTCGATGGCAATGCTTTTAACCATTGAGCTAGGCACTGTTATTAAAAATTAACGCATATGTAGGTGTTTCTAATCTAAGCTATAATCGTTGCCAAGTTGCTTTGTCATGATCGATTTTGCCTTCATTATAAAGTCAAGTCGTTTATTGCATTGTCATCGCGTATTATGCATATCTATGCAAAATTTCGAAACAACCATACCATGTAATGTGAATGCAAATAATCTCATATTCACAGATGAAGTGGAATTTGAGTTTGCAACAAGTGCGTGTCGGTTTCTTATAGCGTCAGGATTGTTGTTGTTAACTTTTAAAAAGAGACACAAGAACTGGTAGAAATTAAAATAAACCTTTTTTTTTAATATTTACCTACATATTTTTCTTACATTTATCAAGTACTTGAATCAACAACCATATTCAAAATATCTTTAATTCATAAGTTATAGTATAACACTTGAAATACATCATAACATTTAAAGAATTTACAGTTTTTTAATATTACCATTTTTTTTAATTACCATTTGTTCATAAGGCAGTTATCCCTCAAGAAGGACAAGCAAGAAACTTGTTTTTGTTTATGTTATTTTTATTAACGACATTATTTACTTTACATAGAAAGCAGTTCAGAAATTAAATCTACTCGACATTGTTAAAGTCATACCGGAATACATCTTACAAATCCTAAGTTTGATAGAAACTAGTTGATTTGTCATGAATTACTTACCACTTTCGGGATATGTATTTTATCATGAAGCTAAAAAAAATCATCCCTATACTCTATATGAAAAGGTACTCTAAAAATTTAGAATTTTATCTTACCTATTGACGTAGTTCGGGCGCACTTCTTAAACGCTTGTAAGTGAATTTATTTTTTATCCTAACAGCCGTTACACGCTTTGTTAGGCATTTAAAGTTATGATACTACAATAAATCAGCACAGAAAAGCTGAAGGATCTAGGTATTTAATAAATCAAGAACATAAAATCATCTACAAAAGATTCCGCTTCGAATAGCCAGAGTCACATACCAAAACATTTAGTAATTTTTAACTGATGCCTGCACAAAAAAATCGTTTTAATTATTATATTTAGAATGAAAACCTTAATATTTTAATATAGGTAATTATACATAGACCGAATGTCTTATATCCGTTAATAGCTGTATTAAAAGCCTACTCTGTGGTAGCCCGTGAGGGACGGCTACACGTCCGTATTAAAAAAAGAAAGGTTCCCTCGTGTGATCACCGAACCCGGGAACCGACATGGAAGTAGACCATATAATATATGGGGAAAGTAAGTCTCTGGCGCTGTTTACTCGCTCCTATTTCGTGTAACTCGATATGAAGTTACCGTCGCTGTGATTAAGCGAATGAAACGTTGTAAATGTGATTACGCAGGGGGCGCGCAGGTGTGCCGTCTGCTCGAACACGTGTGATATATGACGACGAGAGCTATCTGCCTACCGCGACGCTTACGCTAAGAGACGAAGGACTTATCATTATTCTCCTTTTAGTAGTCTCATTTCAAAATTCATCTGATATATACGCAGTTTGATGAATATCCGTGTGTTAGTTGTGTACATGACATTGTAATGGTTTCGGCTTTTATTCGATCCGTAAAGTTTCTTATTCTTAAACTTACTTAGAGCTTCTTTCGTATCGGCTTGAGGGGCATGAGCTTGTGATTAAGGCTTTGGTCGTGGCGGTTTCTAGTTTATGAATGTAGTTTTTCATAATTTCACAGTCACAGTCACAGAAACGACATCATTTCAGAGAGGATAGATCGATATATCAGTACGTCGTATTTTTTTTTCTCTTATTTCTTTACCGTAATCATTTCTTTCACTACTCCCTTTTCTTAGTATGTGTATGTTTAACGGCAAAGGCATATGATCCGACTCGCCCCCTATGGATGGGATCAGTCTGGTATTTATGTGTTCTATGTATTGTATTTTGTGAGTTAAGGTGGCCTCGGTTGAGTTTTACTTCTATTATGGTGAGTAATTCCTTTCCTTCCTTCCTGGCTTCCTTCCTGGAGTGTCCTAATTCTCTCATTCTGAGGTTTAGGTCACTAATGATTAATATGGAATCGAGAATCATTTCTCTAAGTTAGTCTCACATGTTTTGATTTTGATGTAAATCTTGAAACAGACTTCTTTGATTAGAATTGACTTATCTGTAGTGTGATCTAAAGTGAGATTTATATCTATTCCCTCTATCTGCTTAGTCTGCCTATCCAGTTGAGTAAGAAATGTGTCTTGATCCATCTGAGACCTCGCAGTAGGTACATAGCGTTGACGAAGTGCTGGGTACGTTCATAATATATTTCATCATGGTTCAGGATATCAATCGCTAGTTTGTAAAACTTAGTTTGCTCTTCTTCACTACCATTATTAATGTAGGCTACACTTATTAAATAGCACGTTGTGCTATGTAATTTAACTCAATGAGCCCTGCGCATTAACATATTAAAATGCGTAGCGCGTGAATTTTTGGAATAGTCCTTAAAGCCATTATTGAAATTTAAAATGAGGATCATCAACTGATTCAAAAAGATCAACTGTTGGCCGGGCGTTTTTAGCGAACATTCAAATTTCATATTGATTTAGTTATGATCAGAGTCAATGTTTAGTCCATTTGTCATCTGGTAATTCGACGGGCGACTGTCGTATGAGCGCAAACTGTTTCCGTGAACGAAAAGTTAAGCTACGTATTTTTATATTTCCTCGTTTTTAATTTAGCGATGAGTTTGACTTTTTCTTGTTTAAAACGAATTTTTTCTTGTTGACGTGTGCTTTTCATTTGAAGTCATTCGTATTTCATTTCGTTAGCTCTATGGTTGTATTTATGGCGCATGGAATATATTTCTGTCTCTATGTCTTACTATTTTTTTTATTGTTAGGTATCATCGGTTCGTTACACGCAGATGTTGGGCAGTTAAAATCGAAGCAGTTCTTATATTACACTTTTCTCTTCGTTACAACGTTCTTGAACACTCGGTTGCATAATATTTCTCTTTATTGCGTCTATTTATTTCTTAGTCAAGTTTTTGGCCGTTGCCGTACACTACTCAGCGAATTTTGCGATATTAAAACTTCTTGTTTACAAACGTATTGTTTCATACTAACAAATTCCTCTTGAGAGATCATCTTCAGAAAGCGTTGTAGTTGTTACAATTTTTACAATAGTGTCCTACTATTACGCACTTTGCCAAGTCGCTTGAAGTGATTTTCACTGAGTTTACAATGTCGCCGGGAGCGTAAACCTCGTCAAATTTTATTTTACGATCCGTGAACGCTTTCATGACACTGTCTTCACTGTGCTCGGTGCAATTTAATAGATTTGTATCCGTCTGTTGTTTACCAGAGCAGACGAAAAACTTTGCGATTTATCTATATTTTCACAATGCCGACAGTTAACTTTGTATTATTTTCATAGTTCGGTTTTTAGATGTCCATCGTGTTCACCTTAATAATCTTATTTTTTCACGTAAATCTTCATCTATGGTAGTCACTGCAGTCCTTCGGAGATTACGCCGGTTCTCAGAAGCAGATTCTAGTACGAGCTCAGACATGATAGCTAAATTTACCAAGCTCTTTTCGACGTCTTTACTGTCCGTTAAGAGAATCATGTACGGTAAAACCTCGATAACTCAAACCTCGGTAACTTAAAAACCTCTATAAGTTCAAAAAATAATATGTTCCCTTCCCATCAGAGCCCAAAACCTCTATAACTTAAAATACGCAACCTCCATAACTTAAATAAGTAATCTCTGTATCGGCCCTCAGTAACTTAAAGAAATGTTTCCACAACCTCTATAACATAAAATTGTTTGTCAATGAGTCATTTTGGAAGAATGTGCAAAACAAAAGGTTTCGGTATTTATTGCTTGCACGTGTTCACTAGTTAAATTGTTAACGTAAACAATACATAAGTCACCTATTGTTTGCTTCTTCGAAATTCTTTAAAGCTTTGCGGTGGTTAGCCTTAAGACATAAGTAAGCCTTGGATCATAAGTTTTTGACCATTGTCCTGGAAACATCGCTTTGCTTACTGTGTGATAAAAGTGGCTTAAAATGAGTTCAAAAAAAAACTAACAACACTCACATACGCTGATAAAGGGTGGAACAAGGGTACATACCTACGTATTTACATACCTACCTCTATATTAACCTATCCCTAACATAGACCCTTGATAACTTAAAACCTCTATAACTTAAAATATCTTGTGTTTCCCTTGGACTTTAACTTATCGAGGTTCAACTGTATTTATTTATTTATTTAAGCCTTTTAATCAGACATTTTCTTTTAGTTATTATTCATACATGTTCCTTTTATTCATGTTTTGAATGTCCGTTTGCCAGGTGGCAAAGGCCTCCTTCAATCTTCTCCATTCCCGTCTTTCTATGGCTACTCTACCCCATGTTGTTCCGGCGACCTGTCTGATATCATCATCCCACCTTCTCTGTGGTCTACCTCTCTTTCTTTTTCCATCCCTTGGGTACCACTGTGTGATTATTTTGCTCCATTTGTCTTTTCCTCTAATCATGTGGCCTGCCCATTTCCACTTTGCCTTCTTATTTTCAGGGTTATGTCTTGGACCTTAGTTTTGCTTCTGATGTTGCTATTTCTTACTTTATCCTTTCTTTTGATCCCTACCATACTCCTTTCCATGGCATGTTGGCAAGTGGATAGTTTTTTTGCAATGTTTCTTGTTAAAGCCCATGTCTCACTTCCATATGTCAATACGGGCAGGATGCATGTGTTGAATAGTTTACTTTTAGTTGAAATGTGAAGGTTTTTGTCCTTCATTATTTCTTTAGCGCCCCAGTATTTTTTCCAGCCTTTCGCAATTCTTCTTTCAACTTCTTTGTTTATATTATCCTCTGGGGATATCAGTTGGCCGAGATATATGTATTCGTCGACGTAGGAGATTTGAGTCTGTTCCACTGTTACAGGATCTTTCTTGCCATTGGTCATGATTTTTGTTTTCTCCGGGTTTAATTTTAGTCCGAACTTTGCGCTTTCTGATGCTAGATCATTAATCATCTTTCCTAGGTCGTCTGGTGTTTTTTGCAAATAGTACAATATCATCTGCGAATCGCAAGTGTGTTATTGAGCGGCCATTGATGTTTATGCCTAAGTCTCTCCATTCAATTTTCCTGAAGATGTTTTCTAGGACAGCCAGGAAAAGTGCTGGCGAGAGGGGGTCTCCCTGCCTCACGCCTTTTTGTATCTGGAACATTTCTCCTTTCTGCTCTAAGTGAATACATGCTGTACTGTGACTGTAGATATTCTTGATAATCCTTATATATTTGTGTTCTATACCCTGTTCTTTTAAGGATTCCCAAATTTTTTGGATGTATCAGAGAATCGAACGCTTTGCTATAGTCAATGAAGGCTATGTAGTATGTAAGTTGGTATTCAGAGTATTTTTCTATAGTTTGCCTTACAGTATGAATATGGTCCAGTACTGAGAAGTCCCTGCGAAATCCTGCCTGTTCTATTGGTTGTTGCTCGTCTAATTTTCTTTCTATTCTTTTCAAAATAACTTTGGCAAAAATTTTGTAAATATTAGACATTAGACTAATAGGCCGGTAATTTCCCATATCGCTGTGGTTCCCTTTCTTGAATAGAAGTATTATGTTGAATTCAGTCCATTGTTTTGGGATGATTTCTGTGCTAATAACACCGTTGAAAATTTCTGTGAGTATAGGTATTAAATCTGCCTTCATTTGCTTCAGTATTTCATTGCTTATGCCATCTGGTCCTGGAGCCTTATCACTTTTTTGGGTATTAATAGCTTTTTCTGTTTCTTCCTGCAGGATGTAAGGTATAATTTCGTTATCTGGTAATTCTATTTCTCTTTCATTTGTGTTGTCCTTGTATAGCTCGGTGTAGTAGTCTGTAGCGATGTTTAGTATTTCCTTTCTACCAATTTTCTTAATTCCGTTGCTGTTTTTCATCTTCACAATCCATTCTTTTTTATTAGTGAGTTCTTTATATGCCTTCTTTATACCTCCTGTCTGTCTGATATGTCTCTCAATTGTTTCCATCCGCCGTTGTCTCCTGTCTTTCCTTATGTTTTCTTTTATTTCTTTGCTAATCTTTGTTATTTCCTTTCTATTATTGTCTGTCATTTTCGCGCTTATTAGAGCTGATCTTTGTTCTAGAAGGTTGGTGGTTTTCTGATATCCAGTTGTTTGAATTTTCTTTCTTGGTTTTATTCTCTTTAATTGTGTTTTAATTGTACGTTCTAACCAGTTGTATTTTTCCTGTATGCCGGCGTCTTTTGTTTCTCTCTTGTATTCTTTAAGTTTTAAGTTTAATGAATTGACGTTTTCTTCTGTTGAATATCTGTTGAGTTTTATGTCTTCAGGATTTATTTTTGGTCTAGGATTCTTTGGTTGGGATGAATTTAGTTCAGCTCTGACCATACGGTGGTTGGTGTTGAAATTTAGATTATTTATGACATTTATGTTTGTGAAGCATTTAGGTTTGTTGGACATTATAAAATCAATTTGGTTTTGATTTGCCATCAGGTGACAGCCATGTCCACATTCTGTTTTATTTTTCTTGAACATTGTGTTCAGTATGGTCAAGTTATTTTCCATCGCAAAGCCTGCAAGCATTTTTCCATTCCGGCTTCTGGGTTTTGAACTGTATGTAAGGGTCCTATGATTGCATCTTCATCCCATTGACGCTCACCAATTTGACCATTAAAGTCGCCCATAACGATAGCATTTTTGTGAGCATATGTCTGTAGAGTTTTATTCAGTTCTTGGTAAAACTGGCTCGTTGTTTCGGTCTCTGCTTGTTCTGTTGGCGAATAGATCTGGATAATGGTCCATGGGTCTTTGTATTCTGGTAGTTTTATATTCAACAGTGCTATACGCTCAGATACACCATAAAATCCAATTATGTGCTTCGCTAGATATTTTTTTACTAGAAAACCGACGCCATGTTTTCCTGGAGTTTGGCCCATGTGATAGAGTATGAAGTCTGGATATGCTATAATGTTTTCTCCTATTCGTCGCACTTCACTTAAGCCAAGGATATCCCACTTAGTGTTTTGTAGTGCCAATGATAATTCTGATAGGCTTTCTTCTGTTCTTAATGTTAGTACATTTAGGGCAGCAATATATATTTTGTATGTTTATTGGTTTTAGTCCTCATGGTTGTTTCTTGCCTGGGTAGAGTTGGTTGGGTGTTGTCCATATTGTCATGTTGTTGTTTAATTTTTATTTTGAGGGTGTCGGTCTAATTCCCCACGGAGACCAGCCGGGTTGGGGAATGTAGTGTGTTTTGTAATAGTTGTTTTGTCTTCGATTGTGTGATTTCTCGTTTCCAGTTAGTTATTGCGGTAAGTGTTTTTTTCGTGCATGGAGTATGCTCGCTCACGCATAAGTTGAAATGCGTCCGTTCGTTGGATTTTCTTACTAGCGCTGTCGTTTGTCTCTTTTGGGCTTGGTGTCTCCGAGATTCTTTTCCTTTTTTCACTTTCCCGAAAGTTGGCTGCTTTTATTTTGCGTTTTTCTAAGGCGTCCTTAGAGTAGTCATTGGTAATATATGTGTTTTCTTGCATTTTCTTCTTGTTCTTAAGAATTTGAATTTTTCTCTGTATTGTTGTTGTTGTTAACAGAATAGGTCTTATTTTTTCACTATCCATTTTTTTGCCCAAGCGTTGTACTTTATTTATTTCACTGTTTTCGAGTGGTACATCCAAATCCGTTATTGTTTTAATTACCAAAGCGTTTAAATCTTCGTATTTTTCGGTGCTAGGTTCTGGGATCCCGTGTAAAATTATGTTGTTTTTCCTTGCATTTACGTCCAGATTCTGTAGCTGTTTATTCAGTTTTTCCACTTCACGTGTAAGTCGTTCGTTTTCCGCTATTATTGGTTGTATTTTCTCATCCACTACTTTTAATACCGTTTTTGTAATGTTTTCTGTTATTTGTATTGTTTGCTGATCTAGTTCTGCTTTCAACTTGTCAAAGAGTAGTTTCATTTCGTTTGACAGTTCAGTACCCATAATGGCGGATGAACGTTTCGTTCAGTAAAGTTACTTTACTCTCGTGCTAACACTCAATGTACTTCGAAGTCTAGCCGGCAATGTACGTCGAAGTGTCAGTTTGTTAGGTTGGTGAACTTGCTCGAGTGTCAGTTCGTTGTGTTGGTGGGCTTGCTTGAGGTGTCAGTTCGTTATGTTGGTGAACTTGTCTTTCTAATTTTAACCTCCAGATTCGTTACGATTTGTTTTTTTTTTTTTTAGAGTAAATTTCACTTTATTTTGCACTTTTCGTAGAAACCTTTTTAGTGACGAGTACTTGCAGGCGATATTGGATACAACTGTTATGTTTTTAACACGGGCGCACTTATTTTTATCACGTATTTAAATTAAATTTCGGGAGCTATTGACAGCACGTCTTTACAGTTTTAGCACCGGAAACGGAATCCAACTGTATTTATTAGTATGATCCAAAAACAAAGCGTCAATCGAGCAAATGTTCAATGATCCAAGACGTATAAAATTGAGCCGAGCTAAAATTGAGGACGAATTTTGATGGAAAATTTTTTCTCTGACAGATAATCTGATAATGGTATCTTTAAAAACCAAAGAAGCATTAATGATAAATAGTTTGTGGCCAGATGTTTGTCAAAAAATTTTTACTTTTGCGAGTAACACACAATCGCCGGACGCCGCCCTCCGTGACCCACTGAGTCGCCACAAAAATGCGTTTACGTACACAGAGCTCAAAATAAGGGGTCTTTCTGGACAGTAAGAGTCAAGTTTATTGTAAATCATTTTCTTTTTATTTGTATTTGGTACTTTTTGTTCTTTATAATAAACAATAATATCAAGGCAAAATATTTTCTATCACCGAAAAATGCACTAATTTGAAAATTGAAGAGGTTCTTTGTGTATTATAACGTGCGTTTTGAAAATTCACATAGAATATAAAAGTTTGTTTAAACGACGATGTTGAGCACTTTGAAAATATATAGTAGAAAAATAATGAATTACAGTGAATTTTTTGTGGTACAGCAATATTTTCCGAGTTCCCTAAGTATGTATATACACGATTATTTAACTTGAATCCATAACGATCCTGCCGGTACCTTCGTGATAAACTGAAGATATTCATCGAAAGTCACGTTTGTGGAAAAAATGTTTTTATTCGATTTTGTGGGTTCTATTGTAGCAAAATTTAATCTAAACATTATTTTAGTGGAGAAACAAATAAGCGTGGTTCGGATAAGCGCGGTAACAGCTAAATCGAAATTGAGAGCGATATTGAAATGACCAATGAAAATTCACAACAATCGGAATTCAGATTTGGATCAAGACCAAAACTGGGATAAAGAACGGAATTGAGAGAGATTAGGACGAAATTATAAGGCGACTGATTTAAAAGATAAAAATAAGGGCGAAAATTCTAACGAAATCTTGTATTATCTTCATAGAATGAAGTAATGATGTCATCTCAAACCATTTATTAAAATCATGACACTTTATTTAATGGGATTAAGCAGCAAAAAAAAATCTTGTTTGAATAAATCATTCTCCTACCATTTATCAACTCACGTCAATTATTTCAGGTCATTTAAATTTATTTTAAGCGTAACAGCACACAATCTATTTATTTCAGACTAAACGGTTTGACCCTTTAAGCTCTTAGAGTACCTATAAACATAAAAACTAAATTAACATAAAATTCACTTATTTATTTATATTTCAACTAAAAGTAGAAAGCGTGAGGATATATACTATGAGGATCGCGATGATGTGACAATGAGCGAAGGAAGTTTTACAAAATAAAACTGCAAGTCGCAATGAAGATATATAAAATTGTATATTGATGTAGCGAGTCGGTTATTTCGTCGACTTCAATGATGTTGGCTTACATAATACAGGTGGTGTCTTTATTTCATTACAATTTATAAAAAAATCTCTGTGAACGACCATCTAAATAATTCTTTGCCACTTTGTATGGTGTGCGTACAATTGACATTAACAATTGTTGGCATAAATACAAGGTGTAATTAACTTAAATGAATTGTTTCCGAGCCCGATTAATTAAGATTTGATACAATCAAATTAATATATTTTGAAATTCTATTGGGTATAATTAATTAAGATATTGTTTGCATAGATTTTCTCACATCGAAAACTGATATATTTTATAGCAATTATAGAGACTATAAAATTGGCTTTGTGACTGATCGGGCGCATGCGTATGGAACGTTTAACGGCCCGTTTTTGGTTTAGATGATCGGCTGATTATTTCGTAGGAGCAGCGCCTCGCTAACTTAGGTAATCAAAATAATACCTATGAACACTAGATATCTCTAGACACCTATTGTTCAGGTTTCTGCACCTCTATAAGTGCAGAGCTTCACTTGCGATATGTCGACACGTATGTTATGTACTATAGTAGACTAGGTGCAGTACTAAGGTAGTGAAGGCTGAATGCAGCATGCAGCTGCATTCTAGTTTCTGCATTCTTATACTATTTCTTGCAATTTCCAGATTCGACATTCAGAGAGCGACCGATTAGACGAGTCGAACTTAGGTCAATTGAATTGAAGCGGCCTGGATTTCAAAATCTGTCTACGATTGGAAGCCTTACCGTCGGGATAGCTATTCTATTTTTTGACATCAATTCGGGGTGCTACCGTAGCGGGCGCCGCTATCTGGCGCCTTTTTTTGTATTTCTCCTCGTGCAAAGGGGAAGGAGGGGAAAAACCCGTTATGGGCAGTCCGTGCGCCCGGGCGCACGGGGTGTGTCCGACTCGCACGTACTAAAAACCCCCTGAAGCATTAAGACGCCTGCCTTTTGAGCCCGTAGGCTGTGTAGGCTTCATCTAAACGGCCAGAAGGAAAAAGGGGTGCCAACGGCGCGAAGGTCATAGAAACCCTTCCGGATTACCATGACGTAATAACGTCATAGGCGACGGTGTTGCCCCGGAAAGAGGTAATAATAACTAGAACTACCTATTACCATGAGTAATAGATTCAATATTAGATGACGCTTGTAAAAGCGAGTAGTGGAGGGGATAGTACAAAACTGCGAAAGGCGGTTATATATCTAACGGTTCCGGTCTAGGGCTTTAGGCCCTTAAGTCACTGAATTTAAATTTACCATTCAAAAATGCCTTATAATTGTTATGTAAAAACCTAACTTAACTTACTGAATTAAATTTGGAATTGGATTGACCATCAATAATAAAGTTTGACAGCTAACCGTGACGCTGAGCAAGTCCGCCCCAAGACTGCTGCTGGTCAACATGTGGTCGCCCTCACGTAGTCAATGGTAAACCATTTATGCGTGTAAAACACACGAAATAGCTAAAATAGCGATCGGTATCTGGAGTGTGAACCTGCGGGAGCGCTCCCTAGGCGCAGAAACTGTGCGCGGGCACGGCGTGTAGACGGTGCGGTGAACCGGAGCATATCACCGGGACGAGCGCAAACGTGGCATAACTGTCGCCGCGCGATGCACACTGTGCGGCACATCTCACAGTCATACAAGCGCGGAGTCCGACACTCCGGAACGAGGCTCATAGAAACACTGACAAGCAGTAACACACTAAACTAAACGTTTGGTCCAGGGGACTGGACCGAAGGCGACCGATCGTGACGGAGGAATAACTGGAACCGATCTGGCACCTATGAACTACTTACGTCAGCATCGGCAGCTCTGCCGTCGTGAGGCCGCCGATGTCCATGTCACGTGATCAGCCCTCTGAAGGATTACCGTGGTACTAAACTGCATACATGTTCAATGTGTTTCGGAAGTAAAACTCATACAAACTCATATCTTTATTTGCAAATAAATCTATACGTAAAATACTATTGTGTACATTTCACTATAAATCGCACTGAAAAAGCGATATTTTCTATATATGATTTACAAGTTCGAAGCTCGTCTATAAAAACTATAGAACTGAAAATAAGTCATTGAATATGTTCACGCCGTGTGTACGTCGGGGTGCGTAGGAACGTTTTCGTAGCGTTTCCGCGGCCGGCTGTAAGGCGACATGCAACATGCGATAGATGAACGAAAGAAATCGAGGTGATGTAAAAAAGTTTGACTTTAAAACGTGACAACATGAAGCCTCGTTGTAATAACGACGAGAATTGCGCCTCCGTGCCCCGGCCTAAGCCATCACGTTTGGGCGCTTCACGGGCGACGCGACCCGACGTATGAGCGCGGGGCCGCCAGCGGAGCGCGAAGTCTCGACCGGCGCCTCAGACACTCGGCGACGCGCTCGCAGGGTTAATCCCTTTGAAAAATTATATCTGAGCAATTAAAGTTTGTGTTGAAGATGGCCGAAGTTTAATTTGAAAAATTAATTATCTAGTAGCGGTTCTCAGTTTTCAGAGTCTAGAGACGAAGATGTCGCCGGATTGATGTAGGATTAATACGAAATTAGATAGAAAAACGAAGTATGAAAATATTCTGTATTTTATAGTTTTTATGTTTCAAGATAGAGGTTTCCTCTTGTACAATGAATATGTGAAAGTATTTATGTAATGATCATATCTATCAAACAAATGCATAGATTTAATGCTTGGTCGAACAACTTCAGTTCATGATTTTAGTATGACGTTCGCTTTTAATAGTTACTTGATCTTTTTCTAGTCCGAATAGCAATTGTGCCAATTAATAAGTAAGTCAAAGATACAATGTGTGCCAGAAAAAAAGAATTCAGCTGGATTTACAAACCGAAATACTTTTTTTTCTCTTTAGAAAGAAAGTGGACTTTTGAAGTTTACCAAATAACACCTTTTAAATAAATACAACGATTAATCTATCTATTTAGCTTCCATTTAGATTTTAATACGTATTTAGGTTGGTATGTAAAAACATGTAAGAAATTTAAACCTAAATCTTCATATACTGGCAACATTGCCACCGATATAACATAAACTATGTTTTCTCAGCTTCATCCAAACGTTAATGATAATTCCACACAATTAGCGATTATGCGCAGCAAGATTAGTGAATTTAGTTTAGTTAATTAATTGATGACATAAATTGTAATGAGCTCACACCCAGTATCTAATGTAACGGGTGTCGACAGAGCTGCGTGCACGTCAACACGACGCTGTACTACGCCATAAGCTTGAACTGATCTCATCTGATCATGTATAGTAAGCACCTCATGGATTTAACCTTTATAAATACCGAATTCCAAACTAACGCGGTAAATCTGTGTCGTCTACTGGTAGGTCAATCGAGGATATCCTAAATTAAATGTTATTTATTGTTCTTTTATGGAAAAACCGGTCTAATGCGAGGCGGACCTGCGCACCGAGGGTTCCGTACAAACCTGTGTATAAGTAAAAGTTCACCCATCACCACAATCGAGTCATAGTTATGGTATTTTTATTGCAAAGTTAAATTCATAACATTACAATGTGGAAAGCTGGAGGAGCATAAATTTAAGACAAAGGTCTCTTTATCGTTTCAGAAATCATTTATCTTATGTTATTTATTTAAAGATCTGTAAATTGACTGAATATGATTAACATTGAACATTAAAGTTATGAAAAACTATTGACTTGTAATGATAGTATTAACAGATTATGGATGAAAAATATGTGGAAATTCCATTTTGGGGATTTATTCTAAAATCGATATTGAAGTCTCCCACGACAATCAGACGAGAACATGAAGTATACCTATTGAGGTTGCTGTCGTATATTGTTTTATTTATGCATTCTATTGCAAAATTAATTGGCATTGTGGCGACCTATATACAGTTACATTCACAATGGCCGTTTGCAGCGCCTGGGTTAATTAAATAATATACTTTAAATGATCCATCTGTGACCGCGTCCTTAAGATTGCGACGTAAATACGCGACACAATGTTGTCTCCTCCCCATACATAGAGATAAGTCGCGGTCAATGCGGTAACTACAATTGTGTTTATAATTTTTTTTCATAGCTTTAAGGCAATTGATTTAAGTATTTGATATGAATTTCAACTTGATACCTTTACGGGTTCATGAGGAAAAGGCTAATAAGTTTATAATTATTAATAAAAAATGTTATATGATGTAACAAAAAAATTAAGATTTTCGGAGTTTTTCCTTTATGTAGGCTATAAATCGTTGCTTCACGCTAGATTTCAAGATTCCAGGTCGACTGGAAGTACCCTTGAGGTTTTGATGCCCTTGCGAGTAGTTGCAAGTTTCAAGATATGCGGCTTAAATTGCTGTTTCTTTTGATTGTGTTAACATAGAAGTTTGATTTTGTTACGCTTAAAGGTATTATGGACCTGGCTATTAAATATGAATTTGAATTTAATACCTCTACGCGTTTATGAGGAAAGATGTAATAAGTTTAAAATTATTAAAAATATTTTTATTATATGATGTAACCAAAAAATTATGGTTTTCGAAGTTTTTCCTTTATCTGTAATATAAGACGTTGCTTCATACCAAATTTCAAGATTCTGGGTTCACGGAAAGTATCTTATAGGTTTTGATTACCTTGCGAGTGTCGAAAATTTGCAGCATAAACAACTGTATCTTTTGATTGCATTGGCTTAAAAGTTTGATTTTTTTACAGCTTTAATGGACAGTAGATCTGAGTATTTAATATGAATTTCAGCTTGATACCTCCACGCGTTCCTGAGAAAAAGGGTCTTGACAGACAGACGGACGTACAACATAGTGATCCTATAAGGGTTCCGTTTTTTCCTTTTGAGGTACGGAACCCTAAAAATTGAATAAAGCACACGCGAGCACAGCAGTCAGTTTGCGAGACGAGGCATAACATTTTTATGACATGTCGCAAAATACAAAACCGATGCCATAAGATTTAAAATTAGTGTAATGCATCCAATAAATTGCTGTTTCGGACGAATAGAACGACGCCAGAACTCAGCGAGAGAAACGAGATGGAATAGTTGATCAGAGGCCTTACCGTGATATACGCCATAGAGCATGCACACTGATGCGACGCTACATCTCTTTACAAAGCTAACGGGCCGAGCCAAGCGAGCTAAACTATGAGTGTATAGCCGGTATGTGCGTGCGTGCGTGCGTGCGTGTGAACGGACATACACGTATTTAGATGTATCGATATTTGTTCTTTCCAATCGTCACGATTGGCTGAAGATTAAAAGAATGATTACACCGGCCAACAGAAAACAAATTCTTTTGGGTTTCTATTCTATGGCTTTAATTCTGATTCTAGACATTGAACAACAATTGATTTTTTTTTAAGTTTGGTTTTCACTGATTTACATCGATAAGTATGTTTTAATTTATTTTATAAACGAAAAATGGCAGCACTTTGATTAAATCGAAAGTAAACTGTATAATAATACAGTTTACTTTCGATTCGTAAGAGGTACAGTAGTGAGTGTTAACTTGTCTATTACAAATGTAACAAATATATTTGTCTATTACTCGGTCAAAAGATGGCGTCAAGACTGTGTATACGTTATGTTGATTCATTCTGTTTTATTTGCGGTGAATTTATCAAGCGTTAAATGCTACATTTTTATCTGGTCGAATTTAAAGATAATATGGGCGCCTACTCGAGGAACAAGGAGAACGTTGTCACCAAGATGTGATGGACTTCGGACGGCGATATCAAGGGCAGTACAAAGATAATGTGATGGGAGATCACATTTGGGGTTTAATACGAAAGAGCTCATACGAACACAGAAGAAATACAAAAAAATGTACCTCTCTGAGTGCTTGAAATAAAACAATATAGCTGTGTTAGTGCTATCTACGTTTTTTACATTCTTCTAATATATAAATTTATGAATATTACTCCTTTCAAATTTTATTAACGATGATTAGAAAACCTTATATGTATTTATTTGTATGGTCTTCAAGTGATTTCGTGTCCGTACAAAAATCTATAGTTCCTCACTTTACCACAGCGCCGATCTGGTAAAATGGTAACTTATCTTTTCATTTGACTGTTGGCACAAATTAAATGTTTCCATCATAAATTTACAATAAGCAACTGTTGATTGTTTTTAAATATTGGACCGGGCATGCAGACGAATGACGGAGTTCGCAGTTCAGATTAAATAACGTGGAACCACTAAGCGCAATTCACTCGATGAATTGATGCGGTATATCTGAAGTCGTCGCAAATGTTCATAGTGCAAACAACGATTTTCATTTCTGCCGTTTATGTTTCAACAAAACTTCGAAGCCTTAAGGTTTGAGGGGCTCGCTTCAAATAGGGCGCGTCTTTGGCGTGACAAGAACTAGCGTCGAATAATGTAACGTTAAAATTTTTGTCTGTTTGATGATGTCAGTGGTAGCATCGGGCCCTCTTATAGAAAATGAATAAAAATTGAGATCGAAACAGTGTAGAATAGAAACTGGTCCTTAAATTATTCTGGTTCCGATTATGTACATAATTTATGCAAATTACAGTCAAAATGTGTGTGTATATTGACATAACTCGTGTGTGTTCGGTTATTAATTCGCATAAATCTTAAATTTATATTTACTATGCGTGTTACTTAGCAACATTGTGAGTACATTAGGAGAAAGATGGAGCTGTCGAATGCTGGAGTGGTTAGTACAGTGCACGCAATCAAATAAGCAGCAAGCTGGTTAGTATTCTTACCAACCTAATATTTATTTGCTATATTAATTAAACAAGTAACATAATCGTACTTCTGTGTGTAACTACTCACGCTACATCTAAGTATTCCTGTTACTGACACTGTACTATGGCTATTTCGTTTGAAATATATGCTCATTATTATTTCAACGAGGGCGACAATGGCCCAGTGATCAAGAGCTCCATGGTACTAGTAAATACCGGGTTTGAATTTGGTACATGTCAGGCGAATTGACCAATGAATTTTTGACTTTAAATTCAAGGTCACTTTGTCCTCACCTCGTATATGTTGAGCAATTGGTGTCGTGCGTGCGAATGCATTAGTGAGACTCGCTCCTCAACCCGCTCCAGCGGGCCTAGTATGACGCCCTAGACAAAAGCCTCTCATAGGATTGTCCCTTTCATTATGTTACGCGAAGACAGTCCTTTAGAGAGACCCTTGTCTAGGGCGTCGCCCCAGACCTGCTGGTCGGCGCAATGCGTTCAAAACGGAAGCCGATCAATCTTGAATAAAAGATTAAAGTTGAGTACACCGTCTCAATTGAGTGATTTAAAACTGACACAACAACAAAGTTTCCAGAATTAATATACGAGTTCAGATGTAATGTAACGAGAATAAATGTGAAGCAAAAAAACTACTGTGACATTCACATTGTACTTTACTCTTTAATAGTTTAGTCTTTATTTTTTTTTCTTTATTAGTTTTTATTAGTCTTTATTATTTTAGTTTTTTGTGTAATTCAAGGTGTAGCGTTCATCATCTTGTTTCTCTATATACTGGCTTCCACCCGCGTGGACAAAGAATGAATACCTTCGTCTTGTGTATCGACCGACCACGTTCCACATCATGATCTCAGTTACTGTCCCATTCTTAACACTGATCCTAGTCCATCTCTCGATGCCAGTTTATCTTACTCTCGATTTCAGTTGTAGTCCCATTTTTTATTCTGAACCCGGTCTTGATTTAAGTAGATTCCGATTCTAGTCCCGCTTTCGTGCCTGGTCGCACTTATGATTCTGATTTCACTACTGCTCGGACAAACAAACACTCAGACTCTTTATCGAAATAATATATAATTCATTATTTGTGCAATTATATTAGTTTAGTATAAGCCAATTTTTATCAATATTTGTCAAACCGTTCTTGAGTTTTGAAAAGATCCACAGACTGACAGGCGGACAAATATGAGTTTTAAAAATAGTAGAATTGGGATGAGTGAGTCTTAAAATGAATGCTTATTATAAAATTTACCAAAAAAAGAATATGTACAGATAGACGCTACGAATTTGTATATTAGTATAGACAAAGGTTTATTAAAAAAAATTTGGAACAGCCATAGAAAATTTTGATAAGGATACCGTATCTAAAAAAATTCTTACTTCCACATTCGTGTATACTGGCAATCCCAATCAGCCTTCGGTTTGTGAGCTAACAACCGAAAAGTCGATAACAAAAGCCGAACCACGCTACGCTAAGGGTTGATTCATAATTAGTTGTTTGCCTTGAGTATGAAGCAAATTATGGTTCAGCGTATTATAATTGTTTGTTTGTGTGACTAATTGTTATAGAACCAATAGTGTTATTATAGAGCCAATATCTTGGTATATTAGGGTGGTTTTGTATATAGATATATGTGTGGGTGGATAGTAAGCTGTAATTTGATAATTTGTTTTTGATGTATCGTTTTATTTTTCAATTTTCATTGAGTAGTTTTATTTACAGTACAGCACGTTATGAATTATGATAAATTTAAAATATGTCAAAGTTCATAAATTAAGGTATATGCTATTTTTCCACAGTAACACTACATTATCTATAGTTTCAGAGAAATAATGTTTTTTTTCTATATATCGTATAAATAGCGAACTTGTTACAAGCATAAAAAGCTTGCGTGCGCTTTTGAACCGTAAACAGCTCACGTGTACGTTTGAAGCATAAACTCCGTTTGAAAATACGATACAGAATTTGAATATGAAGTAGAAGTTTTTGTGCAATTGAATAGGTTCTCTGACCACTGCTCGTGTTTTATAATCACTTTTGAAACTCCTAAAAAAAATCGATCTAAATGTTTATAAAGATACACATTGTCGTAATAAACAGATATGTCAAAATCTTCAAGTTTTTACTACGGGATGAGGCGCAGTGGCATGTCCTCTCGAAGTCTTCGTTTCAGATTGAGATGTTTATAAAGTATCTTATAAAGGTTTCCAATTATCGATCCAACGATTACTGACCTTTATGACTGCATTAGATACAACGATTTACGTTAGTGACTGGTGGCTTAAAAGGTTCACTAAGGCACATAGCGAGCGGTTTGCATATTCATCGCGTTGCCCGCCAGCTACCCACGGGGAGGAGAAGAACGAATGGGCTCTTTTTTCGAAGATATCTTGTTGTAGTCGATTGAGAACACCGCTGACGATTGGATCATTCCAAATTTTCGCGCTACATGGGAGAAAAATGCGCATGAAATGTACAGTGATACGGGACCGAGCATCGATATGGTGACGATTGTATTTCGGGTGAGTGGAGGGATGATAAAATGCAATAATAAGCATAATTTTGAATAATAGTTCAAAGCACTTTCCATATATGTGCCATAAAAGATGCTACATCTCTTAGCAAAACCAACGGGTCAAGTGGGCTGGATAGTAGTAGGGTATCGACGATTCGAGACGCTCGACGTTGGATGTGGTCCAGAGACGAGATTTGACGTTGGAGTGCCGCAGCCCAAAGATGACAACACTACATGGATACGGTCGGATGTGTGCTTAATAAAATAAAAGCCGACGTACCTGAAGTACTGTCGCGCTCGTTCTAGAAGCTAGAACTACTTCGATCTCCAGATGTTCGAGAAGCTGCACGTCTTTTTGATACCTCAATGCCGAGAACACTCCAAATATTTTTTGATACTAAGAGAAATACATTAGCTAAATATTTTTGATTTTTAGGCCAAAAATATTAAACCATTGAAACGACGGTAGTTCGAATCCAAAGCAAGACAGAACGAGATACGTCGAAAAAAAGGCCCACATCGCATTCACAAGTGCGTGCGGCTGGAAGTTTGAGGATGTATAAAACAAGCGAACAGAGCTGTGCTAGATCACAGTTGAACTATTGTTTAAACGCGAGCTACGTACGTTTGAGTGAATGATGGTCGACAGCGTAATGACAATCGATCGACTTACTTAAACGTCAGTGTGTGTTTATCTCTCGTACGATTATTGTCCTTACGTGACGACTTACTTTGGAGGGCGTCACTTGAGACTTAGTAATACTTATCCGGTCAATTGACACTTGTCATCCGCTTATTTTTGAAGTCCACGGGTAAAGTCGGTATTCTACAAAATTATATTGGAGAAATTTCGCTTGCCGATATTGGACTCAAACGCAGATCATCAAATTCGCTACATATCAATCGTGAATTCTGTCAAATTATTTTTATCATTCACGTCGGCAAACGCGATAAGTTACCCTAATTTAATTTAGTTTACATACATTTATTTATTATGCAATTTCGGTTTGCAGTGAAACGTGTCGAGGGTGAAACAATAAAAATCGCACTCGACAACAATACGACACACCGATAAAGATAAATGAAGGCGGATAACAACACGGTCGAAGGAATAAAAGACACCGCGTTCGCCGCCGGCCGCCGGAAGCTCGCCGACGGAAGGCCGTGCCAAAAACCGGAAGTGTTAAACGCAGCCTGCTTCCGGTCGGTACGCCGTCCGCCTTTATTACAACTATTCTACGTCCGCTATTTGTAGTATACTAGTTGTTACTAGATTTTATGAGAGGCGATTTTTTTTTTAATTAACTTCACTTTAACTTTTGGGACAAAGAAAATTTATTATTAATCAGCTCGTCTATATAAAGCAGGGAGGTTAAAAAAAAACCAAAAATTGTCACAAACAGGCTTAAAAGTTTGGTTGACTCATAAAAATAACGCCGTTGTAATGAGAGCTCTTGATGTTAATATTAGAATAGTTCGCATCGCACTTTTTGATTTTTAATTTAGAATTCTCAGGAAAAATGAGGTCTCCCGTTCTGAGTTTTCTTACTAACAATAAGCCATATAAAAAAAATCAAATACATTTTTATAGAGAATTAAACGCTCTACAAAAAAGGTTCTAAGTCATTTTTTGATAAACCTATTTGTTTAAAGATTTTTCAAGGTTAAACTCGAATTGACCGTTATTTGACGGACTTTCCAATCTTATAACGGAAGTATTTGTCTAATCGAAAAAGTGCAAGTAATAATACTCATAAAGCATAAATTGGAGTTTCAAGTAATGTTAACCAATAATTCTCCTGAAATTAAAAGAAAAAAAAGATACCTATAAAAAAAATTGCAATAACTAGTAGCTTTTAAAGTGGAGCTTCCTTTTTTCTTTTTCTTATTTTAGAAGTATAAAATAGTTTTTCAGTCGCTTTGTAATATACGCAATATATAAACCGAAAGATAAATATTCTGCAAAAACGCTTTTTTTACAATTTTCTTCAATAACATCTCTTGAACTAACCTACCTATTTTGAAGCATTTAGAAAAGATCAACGTCGTTTTTTAAGGAGAACAACCGGTTGAATTTTGGAATTCATCTGTATACCAGTTTAAGAAATATAAAAAAAACCACTATTTAAAAAAAAAAATTCTAACTTTGTCTTTTGAATAAATTAACCGATTTGTATGAGTTTACGGCAGTTGATGCAACTGTTTCGGAAAACGAACAGATTAGAGTTTGGTATCGATTGGTAGAGTAGTCTAAGAGTTATTTTTAAGAAACCTTTTTCTTAAAAATCGGTGATCGGCTAAGCTTTTTACATATTTTGTAGTTAGTTAATTTTAATAAGTTTAACGTATTTACATTTTTTCATTATTACGAAGTTTAAGTAAAATGTTGTAATTTATAAATAGTTAATTATTGTTATTTGTTTTAAAAAAAAATAATTTTTTTATGCAAACTGTTGCCAAAATCTTTACATATTGCTTTTATTAAAATTTTATAATATTTCGCAAAAAATATTTGAAATATTTTTATGCAAAGAACCGATAAATCAATTATTTAATGATTTCAATAATTTTTATTCACACATTACCGCTTATCAAGAGTTATGTACTGAGTTTACTAGCAAAATAAAACATGATTTTTCAAAATATGGCTTGTCAGGCCTACCGGGAATCAAACCTAGGACCTTTCGAATTCAAAACCATACGAATACGGAACAGATATGAACCACAGAGCCTTCGAGAGTAGAGGAATAACGATTTATCGTCGTCAGTTATACAACGATCTGATATTTACGTCGCACTACAAGTTAAATAAATTGTTACACAACTAGCGTGATTCAAAATAGAAGGTAAACGATATCAGAGGTTTTGTAAACCTTCGTGTTTTATAGCAAAAAGGAATAAATAGACTCGAAGCTTTAACCTTATAAAAAGTGAGTGTCTGCACGTTTGCCTGTCTGTCTGCGAAATTTCAGAAATTACTCGAAGGATCGTATATAATCAAGATAAAGGTATACTGTCTCTTGGAAAACAAAATAGGACACTTTTTATACAAAAAAAGAAAGTATATAAATGTCAGATAAATAGCAAGAAGGAGCTCGAGAGAATCAGTGTCGAAAACGGAAACATCGTTTGCTTTATTTTAAGCGATCGCTGCTTAGAGGTTTAAGACGTCGACGCGGGCGGCCGACTGCCAATATTTTGACGGGACGCGACAGCGAGAATGACTTTGTCGTTTGATGAATGGCCGTCCGCGTACGAAAACCGATCGGACGGAATGTTAAACGCGGGCAATCCGTCAGCCATGAAATATCCGAGCGATTTCTGTTAATTTTGATCACGGAAATGGCTGTTTTATGTTACCGGCGGTCGCCCGGTGGCCGAGATTCCAACACGTTTGTTAGACTTTTAATTATTGAAGCTATTTTGTCAAAGAATATAATCTTAGTAATGTTATATATATTTTTTTTATGTTTGGATCAATCACTCAATCATGCTTTAATAGATGAATGGAATCAGCTAATACTTTACAGTAATGTAGCTCACACATCGGAATAATGTATAGGCTTAAGATACAAATTTTTCCTAGCGATTTCGCTTGTGTGATCGTAGAATTAATTTTTGATCTATACTTACGGTTACTGGTAGAAACGATGTTCAAGATAGGTTCAAGTTCGACATCACTTTGGGATTGGAGCCGCGAGGAGGACCGGAATCAGGGGCAAGAGCGTAAGCGAGATCGTTTCATATTTGTTAAAATACCGGCATTACTTGTGTCTTCAGTGTAAGAATATGGGTTCTGCTGGAATGGTATCTAGAACAGAGTCAAGATCTAGATTATGGTTCAAAACTTTATATCCTGTCGGAATAAGAGGTGTAAGAATTCATTCGATGCTAACGCGGGCGGAGCCGCAGGAAAAAGTTAGTATATCTGTAATATTTATTATCATTACATGTATTTACTTTGAATTGTCAATCGTTAACACAGACCGATGTCGTTTTGTACTCGCAGCTAACGTGGACATAATAATGGGTGAGAATGCATATAGAATGATATGTAACAAATACAATGAATTAAAAATGGTAAAAACTCTATTGAGTATTGTACAAAAATTGTAGATTGTAGTCGTAAGGCGCGTGACGTACCAGGAATAAAGACTTTTAAATAAAAAAAAATTAATTCTAAGTTGAAGGTAGAAAAATACTGTTTTCAATTTTTTTTATATTGACAACACTAAATCTCTCAAACGCTTACTAAATAAAAAAAAAACTGGACCAATTTCCTTGATATTTGATACATATGTACTTGCATGTCTGTGACCCGAGCATGGACGTGTAACGTAAATAAATTAGTTTTAAATGTAGAGGCTACTGTTTAGGGGAATATTAGAAAATTAAAAAAATAAACTTTTATAAACTGTACCATGGGACACATGGAATTAAAGCTTTTATTGTGTGCGTTTTGAATATACATTTTTTTAATATTTTTAAAGTATTTTATGAAAATGGATGAAAACCGACCCTTCCCTGCATTCCGAAACTGCTGCGCTTAAAATCTTTAAGTCTTACAGAAAATAGTTCTTCACTTATAAATTACAACAAATCCTATAAAAAGCCTTTAATTGGCTTTGTTTCGGTTCGCTTTAACGTCCAGTACAAAGTGACCCTCGCTAAGTACGCGAGCGCATGTTTAGGGCGTATTTTTTTTTAATAATATAATTCTACAAACTCCTGATGAGTTAACGCTTCGCACTTCCTCAGAAACTTGTCCTATTTGTTGATCCTCAACAAATTTTGTTCAGCATAGCGCAGTTAGGAAAAACGACTATTAGTATACTGTAACCGGAGGTCTATAACTCGCACAGTTTTAAATAGTCGTAACTAATAGTGTCCGATAGAGGATAGAGGTGTGCTTCTCGCGACGGGAGTAGAGTGTGGATTGCACTTTCGTAGTGTGCCACGGGCGGCGTTGTGTGCCAACGCGGCGCACGGGAGGAGCGTGGATAATTAGCACTGAGAATCGGCAAAGATGAAAAAAGCGACAGGCGGTGGGCGCGGCCACGACCTACACGCCACCGGCACTACTTTTCTGTTAGCTGTCGTCGTATCGCTTGTTGATAACACTCAAAAACATTGTTTATTACTATTCTTTAGCTGTGTAATAATTTGTACATCATTTTACATTGTGCTGTAAAATGATGTAGAAATATTCCATCATTACATTTATAATGAAGTAATTATATGATTTCCATATGTAAATATAGATTTTTTTTTTTTTGTAAAATTAATTTGCTTTCGACGTACTAACACTTCATAGGTACAGCGTTATGCGGTAAAGTACGTGTTTGCATTCACCATCGAAGTTCTTAAAGGGAATATATAACATTTGAAATATTTTCTATTATATTTGTTATAATTTCATTCTTACACAGTGATTGATAAAACTGATTCGCTTAGAAAGACGGGAATGTACTGGAATTAGGAAATGGTGAATATAAAGAATCACATCTCTCGTGTGACAATTTAAAAATATACGAATAAATATTTAAAGAAAACATTGGAACGTAGTATCAGAGAGTGTTTAGATTGTCGATTCACGAGATAAAATACATTATCTAGTATAACCCATTTTAGACGTCTACGTACATAACTACTTACCATACGAGGCATTTTAGAGGGTGGATCACTGTTTTCGTTAGCTATTTCTGGTCAATTTCACATGAGACATTAAATCGTATGATCCGAGAATCAACCCCCTGACTTCATTTACGCATTCTATACATACACACAGACAAGGTAAGCAAATTGAAGGTTTAACAAAAACCGTTCACTGGTTAAAACAGTCTTGAGTAGGTCGCTTAGGAAAAAGTTATTGAAGTTTTTTTTCTTCTGGGAGAAATACTTCAGACTCGTTCAGACACTACGTTCTGAAGCTCGATCCGACTTCGAAAATATTATTTTTAATATTAATTAAAATATATGACGTATACGCATGGACGAAAATAGCTAGCAATATAACAACAAAGCTAGGTTATTATCTAGCTGTCCCGGTCACGAAAAAGGTAGCCAGACTCGACTCAAGTTAAAAACTCATTTGTCGAATCGCTAGTGATGAGGTGGCTTATAGCTGGACACTGATGCTCTTCGCCACTGAGCGTACACTACTTTTTTTTATTTTAGTATAAAATAGTAATCATATATCGACTTATTAGTGATTAACGGAATATATGACGAACAGGTATGCTTAATTAAGTTAAATATGCCCGGGCAAGCGAGCTTTGACCGGCTTCTTGCGAATTTTTAATGAGTATACGATGGTTTCCAACACGGAAAATTGCTTACATTCATTTGTAACAATTATAAATCGTAAAATTTACCCATATTTTTTATTTGTATTTTAAGTCATATTCTTATTAAGTTACAATTTTTGTGGCGAACGAATAGAATAACGACAATATAATTAACTCAAAATCGCACGAGATTGCGGTATAGAACAATGTTTACAAAAAAATATTTTTTTACAAAATCGCATTTTACAGCAAAGATACTTATATACGCAAACTTGAGAAGCGAAACCGCATCAAAGTAGAAATTTCCATCAAATTCCTTTGGACAGTTACGAGATACCAAATGTGTATGTATAAAAATTGATTATTTAAAAGTATAGGTTTATACTTCGATTTTTCAGAGAAAAACAGTGTTAATTAAGTAATTTAAATTTCTGTATAGTTTCTTAACCACACGTCGCGATCGGTAAATTGAAAAAAAGTAATACAAAAATTTCATTTACGTCAATAAATAAAGAAATGAACTACAAAGATCTCAGTTATTTACGATAACTCTTTTCGCATTTTCACCAAAACACTGAATCGTATCGATTCAATTTAATTGACTCGAACGAAATATAAACTACCGAAACATCTAATTAGCTGCTCCCGAAATTAATTTCACGAAACGTCATCAATTATACGCTTTATCGACAACGCTGATTTTGCGAAGCACATTTGCCTGTTTTTTTTTTCTGTATTCCATTAATTGACTCCGAGCCGGTGCGAGCCGAAAGCGACTTTCGAGCGCTACGGAACGAGGTCCACTTTCGTTCGACGCACGCGTACACATGCGCGATTCTGGAAGCCGATTCTACGGCGTAGGTGAAATTTTCAGGTTAGTCTCGCGCAATCCGTGCCCGCGAACGGACGTGTCGTGGCGGCAGCGCGTGCGCGGCGACGGCGCGCGACTACGTTTCGTGATCGAGACTGCGCGATATAACAACGCAGTGTTCTCGCGCTGGCCGGTGCGACGGGCGGCACCCGAAGACGCCTCCGCGGAGGTGAGCCGGCTACGGTAATTAATTGGAACGATTTAGAGAAAGAACGAGATTTTCCTTATTTGAAAGAGACGAGAGCGATTCCGCCCTACGCTTTCTCGCGAATAGGCCGGAGGGTCTCGGATGTTCATTTCGTTTCGAACCCCCTAATGAAAATCAATCGACGGCTGTGCGTTCGAGTTTAATCCCTTTCAATGACTTTTCACTGAAACTTTCACGTTTACGTGTTACGAAAAAAAAATGTACGATCTATTAAACCAAATTATTTATAATAATAACGACAATTAAACGTCGTTCGATGAGCGATCTCGTGAAATTCACGCTTTCGACGTACGAGCCGAAAGCGGTGAGTAATTTTTATCGAACCATCGAACGCGTTAATTTAATCATCCCTCGCGCGTAAATCTTATCTAACGGTGTTTAATTAAAACGCATAGCCGCGTTACTAAAATCTTAAATATACTAAAATGTCGCACGCCATTGTAACGGCGTCACCGTCCATTTGGTATGACCGAACTTTGGTTATTGCAAAAGTTAGCATCCCCGAAACAATAGGTAAGTGTGGAAGCCGAAAATTAAACCGTACGACACGAAAATTTATGAATAAATTTAATATTTACATAAATTACAATACGATTTTGAAGATAACATATTGTAAGTTGTATACTTTACCCACCCAATATATATATTATAATATTGGCTAGGTAAAACATGGTTCTTTGAATTCAATTTATAATTTATTAAATACAAATTGAATTTACAATGTTTACTACATAGTTGTATATTTATTACGTACTATATTATAATTATTTTTAAAGCTCTCTACGTAGAAGGTCAAAATGAGGCTTTCTGGTCATACTTTAGCAGATTAAGGCAGTTGTAAAAGTGAATTTCGCGTGTTTATTCCGAATCAAATAATGATAAAAACATGTTTTTTTAATTAATTTTGAGGTAAATAAGAAATACCTTTGTTTCAATATTTCGTTTCTCATTTTCTTACTTTCAGTGAAATAAAAATCTAATCACCTTTTCGACTATCTCTTTTTCTAATTCGAACTCACTTAAGTTTTAAAGTCGAAGTTCATTATAAAATTAAAGTTCAAAAGAAACGTCGCGGAAGAGGTTCTAAACGTCACAGTTATAGGTACATGGCAATATTTTGTACGTAAATTTAAAAGCTGAAATTGGAAAAACAACCCTTGTCACAACCCTTTTGCTCATAACCGTTTAACTCGAGGGCGCCAGTTTGGAGCAGTCGGAGTTGGTTGCGGGCCACCGACGGAATTATGATGCAATATAAAATTTGCCAAACATTAGACTCATTGCGCGGCATCGACAATATAAATAAAAATATTGATAAGCAACTGTGTTTGTGTGATAAAAAAATAATAGAAAAAAGTGCCATGATTTAAAAATGTATTATCCATAAAATTCTACTGCTTTCTAACAATTTTTTTAGTAAATATCAGAACCGAGTAGAGATTTCAAAAAAGTTTTAACAAATTTTTATCTCCCTAATTGCTCTTCTAAAGCGTTAATTCTCTTATTATAACTAAAATTTGTAGACACTAATTAATTATGAGTTTCATTCTTATTACTCACTAGCCGTAACATAAAATTTGCCAGTGATTGTTTAATTATGATTTAAATTTGTTCACGGTTTATAATTACTACAATAAATATTTTTTAATATTTTTTTATTCGTATTAAAATAATTTCAGTACATTATAAATCTACATAAAATTTGATTAACGACCCCCTCAGCAACGGTTCGAGCGTCATTGGCGGACAATAAACAATCAAACAAACATACAAATTATATTACATTTAATTAGCAAGATTATTTTGATTTATGATGTTAAAATATTTCTTAAAAAAATATGTAACTAATATATATATATATATATATATATATATATATATATATACATATTGAGAAAAATGCAAATACAAAAATTAAAAACTGGTAGCTAATGGAAACTGATATGCCTATTAAATAACGGCGCGGTACGCGTTTTGAGACATGTTTGCATAACTTATTTTAATTCCTACTATATTTAATATTAATATATTTTAATATATTGAGTTCTGGATGTTTTAACATAAGGAGTACTCAGAATCCGCACTTATAAAATGGAGGCTTTTACTTCAGTGTTTATTACATAACAAGTTTTCTAATTATAGGCACGCTCGTTAAAACGGAACACGCCTAATTGAGCTTTTTATGAATACTCTCATATACAAGACACTGGCCCGATATTTTGTGTATTAAAAATGATTCTATTAAGAATGCAATATTTACATTTCGTGTAAAATAAATTGCAGTAGTTTCATTAATTTTATAGTAATTTTGATTTTTTTTTTGATATTTAAAAAAGCAATATATATGTATATTTATATACGCATGTATAATTATCATTTTAGTCAGAAAACGAATGCTAAATAACGACAGCGAACTTACAAGACATTCTGCAATTATTTTCATAACAAAAGTAGTTTTAATTACCCGGCTGAGTTCGTATGAATGTAGAATATAATCCTGCACCTTTTATATTAAGCGATCGATTCTGGTTCATGTTTGGCCTTGGTATTGTTCCTCATCTCGTTCCTGGTCACGGTCTTGCTTTCGTCCCCGGTTATGGTTCTTCATTCGGCTCCCCCGTCCCGCTTTGTACGGAACCGGGATAAATGTTGCTATGAAAATCGAATATTGTTCGGGGACAGAGTAGCTCTCTATCAGCGGAAGAGTTTTTAAAATCGATGACTGTCACGAGATGGTTCCATAGTTACCAAGTCAGGATTTATTATGGAATTCCAGTGAATTATTATAAACCCATATAGGATATCTTCAAATATTATAGGCACTTACAGTCTGTTTGAGCTTATTTTTTAGTTATTCAAGTCTTTGCGTCCGGTAGTTATCATCTCACGCTGTTGAACTGATGATGGTGAGTCACAGCTGTCCTTAACGGTTAGGAGTTAGGGGATGATCCTGCGAATTGTCGTCAGAAACTGCTCTTCAATAGCTATTAACAAAATCTAGTGTCCGCAGAGTTAAAACTAATTACTTGTTACTCTACATACATATTTTCAATCTTCTATACAATTCTAACGTGACAATTTTAGTAAGAATACATCGGCATCGCTTTTCCACTATACAATATTATAGGTGAGGTCTGGTCGATTTCAATAACCACGGCTTGAGTCTCACGTAAAGTAGCTAAATGAATTAAAAAATTATTATTACTCGCTAAACTAATAAAAATATGAAATAAAATGAATTCTGCTAAAAATAAAGAAAAAAACCGTCATCAAAAACCTATTAAAATAATTAATGGTCATAGAATTAGAAGTCTGTTTACTTGAAAAACAAATAATTTGTTGTTTTTGGAGTCGGTTCTAGTTAAAGTAGAGCAAAGGAACAAATAATCTATAGACATGAATACGAAACGTTAAATATTGATTCAAAAAAGAGATCTTTTAACGAGACATAACTGTTTAATTTATCTTTAATTGGATACGGCTCCATTAACAACTAATTAGTTTATCTCGAAACTGTTTAATGAATTCTCTTACTAGATTTCTGAAGGAGTTTTTTTTAGTATACACATAAATAATGGTATTTATTGTTATTTATGGAAACACAATACGAAGAATCATTAGATCTTCTTTCTTTATTTTTTTTTCAAAGAATTGTGAGTACTACGTCATAATTTCCACACGTCCATTACTAGCTAGAAATTTCTGGGTCTAATATTCTAATCTTCTTTGGCGTTGTTTTAATGTTTAATCAAATGAGATAGATCCCGGGGATTTATATATAGCATATGCGTGATAGAGAAAGAACACACATTCGACGTGTTCTGTCTTTCTCTTCTTCCGTGCTATATCAACTCTTGCGATAGGTTACGATAGGATGAATGGTGGGGATGGTGATCAACAAGCTCTCAGAGCGGTGTAGCATCGAGCAAAGCTTAAGGTAAAAGCTCTAAATCTGGAATAAGATTTCAAGAGGCCGACTACTGCTTGACGCTCTGTAGGTACAAAGCACGATAAGTGCTGACTCGACTGGCGTACAGTCGCTTTGTTTGAATCGTAGGTATTTCTTGAAGTTCATTTCAAATAATATTTTTACTATTCCTTGTACATATTGTTGCTACGATTGTATTATATAAAGGAAAGGATTTTTCGTGTACTGAACCGATTTTACCAATTCTTTTACGAATAGAAAACTAATATAGAAGATATTTTATTTTGTTTTTATGTTTGCCATATTCAATTTGTTCCACAGTTAAATTCAGTGGCATATATTTACACATATATAGTATCACATTTATATTATTATAGCGATATGATTCATAGCTTTACGTTTCTCTTTTAATAGGCCGCAAACAAACATACATGCATACGTATTTAATTACATACTTACAGAAACATTACGGTAATTATTGAATTTTGATCTGCGAACAGAGCAATCATACACGTGACGTACCATAGGAATGGTATTGCAGGGTGCATGATAAATACGACAAAGGATCAGGTTTACAGCGAAATCGGGATCGCATACGGGCGCGACACTTGCATCGGAATCGAGAACGAGGTCGGAATCAAAAATGACACCGGGTCGAACCTGACGCCGAGAAGAGGTTCACGATCGAGGCACTGAAGAAACGATCATTATATATTTCTACTAGCTGACCCGCCCGCTTCGCTGAGTAATTTTTATTATAAATAAAATGGCGAAGGATTTACGGAATTCGAAAAATGAGTAGCCTAGAACCATCTATAAATCATCCCGCATCGAATGGTCCCAGTCCCATGTCTATACGTTTAGTAGTTTTTACGTGATTGGCGAACAAAACAACCTATTTTCATTATATATATATATATATATATATATATATATATATATAGAAGAAGATAGATAAAGGGTGAAGGAATTCACTGTGAGACCTACGCGGACAAAGTCGTTAGTTTCGTAAATTCCTAGTTCTTTTCCTTCTTTTCTAGACATACCTCAGTCTAGAAATCCATTTGTCAAGGAGCGCAACATCCTGGTATCTGAGCACCTCTTCAGGGAAATCCGTGTGGTCTCACGTTGGCAGATGTTGAAATAAAATAATGTTTTGCTCGTCCGCCGCTTGTAAAATATTAATAACTTTACGTCGATGCGAATGGCTATTACGTCGTTTTTGTAAGAGGTGGCCGTCTTTGGCCCGCAGTGCGACGTGCCAATGTTTTCAAGTTTTAGAAAAGTCGTAGGATTGTTTGGGATGGCATAATATGCGTAGTATTGTAAGGGCTGCACTATAAAAGAAAAATAAAAATTAAAAAAAAATTTTGCTAAATGAAAAATAAGTATAAATGTCAACTTTTAATATATTTTGATATTCGCTTAGCATGCAAGCTCTGTGATTTAAAAAAAAAACCAATAAATTTCTAATTTCCATTTTTTTTTTCAAATAGACTATCGTTTTTTCAATATATTATCAATTTGATTTTCCGCATAAATGAAAATGTATGTATTTACGTTGCGTAAATTTTGAAAAATCATGCAAAAAGTTCAAGTACGACCGAATAAAATACAATTCTAAAATGTCCTACTGTCTGTCTGTTTGCGTTCGACGCGAATACTAAACGGGTCCCGGTGATGATTTCTTGGTTGTTTATTTTGCAAACACCGATAGCCTCGATGAAGTTATGAAATCAAGTATTATGATACGCAAGAAAATGCACGCACCTACAAGCATAAATTGGAACTTAGTACTGCATCGTCGATATTATCGGCAAATTCAGACATCGTGTATGGTATTAAGTAATTATGCGAGACACCCAATCCATCAAGGTAATGTGAAACGTTGCACTTTTCAAAATACTTCAAGGGCAGAATAAGGAATGAAGAAAATCGAATATTGTGCATGCAAATGCGATGCATAATTTACGAATGCACGTAAGAGGCTCAAGATACTGGAAATCCGGTTTTCATTTCATTGCGACCTTTTTACATATATATTGTATGTCTCTCATAAAACTTGTTACTGTCATATATCTTATACAGTATGAAATATCTTCTAATTACATACAATGCTTTTAGGCGATCAGGTGATGTTTAAAATTATCGACGAATAACAAGTTTGACTACACTAAAATTGTCAATCGCCCATGGAAAATATTATTAATGAAAAGAAAGTACTTATTCAATTTAACGTGAAACTAGAAATTCATTTTGTTGGTTAATGTGTTATTAAATATTTATTGAAAGCTTGTTGTTTAAATCAAATATTAACAAATAATGAAAATAGCATATTTATGTATTTTTGTGATCATATTTAGGTTTATCATTTGTAAATAATGAAGTATAAGGTATAAAACAAAACGCTGTTGGTTTAATTAAACTTTAATGTTTCGAGAAGAGATATTCAATTATTCTTTTCTTCTTAGACGTAAGCGTTTTTTATTATCGCGGCGCTATTTACAATTATTAGATTCGGTTTTGTCCGTCTTTTTAATATGAGGTTTCCGTACTGTATAGAATGCCAAGGTATTTCATAGAATAGTAAATTATGGAGAACGCCAAAAAAATGACTTGTTCATTGGGTTAGACGCATCGATACTGTACTTCTGGAAGGTTGAATTTCGGAAGCAAATTTCAAGAACGTTGCCCGAGCGGGCGTTGCGATTATAGAATCGGTCTGCTGCAGACTAATTCGCAAACTCAGTACCGTTCAATCGACTCAAAAGTGGTAATTATGACGTCATAACGATACCGACTGAATCGTTTCAAGTTTACAGAATAGCTGTATTGCTAGTCTGTTATTCGTTTGCAAACGACTAAACTAATCTACCTTTCGTATAACTTTAAACGATGTTAATATATATGATTAATAACAGTTATGAAAAATAAAGGTTGTAATTAATTAAATTCAGGGCACACATAAAAATAAAATAATGAAAATTTGACGATTTAGGTAACTATTGCTGAGCATTTTTTAAATTATTCATATTTATTACAATTATTTTCATTAATTATTTTTATCCCCAACTTAAAATAAAGCAAAATTTATATAAAACACAGCAGCATACTGCTTTTTATATAGATTTTCTGTAACCACACAACGTATGTATAAAAATATTAAAATGTGAACATATTGCACAACATGTTGATATTGCACTATATTGCTGACATTATACAATATCAACATATTGTACTATCTATTTTTCCAATATAGAAATGCTTATACGGTCATGCATTTGATATATACGAGCAATAGCCGATCGATGCGAATTTTCTTCTGAAAGCGAAATGGATAAGAGAAAAGCGGAGACTGAAATAAAAAGCACAGGATCTAGAAATAATTCTGAAAGGCAGAGCTTTAAAGCTTCGTGTATTCTCAATGGAATCTGATATTCGTCAGGAGAATCGACAAAAATTATGTCAGCATCTTATCCACAAATATTTTTATAGTTTAATTTTCAAAGATGGTTTTTCTATATGTTTGTTTGATATAAGTTAATACTAATACTGATTTTCTAAAATTAGATCTTCTAACATTTGAAGTAGTGGTGTGAAATTAATGGAAAAGGTAAAACTTTTAAGAGCTCGGCTGAATTATGATTAGATTCTTGTCCACACAGTCCTAAAGGAAGTTTGTATACTTTTGAAGTTGACTGAAAAGAGATCTCCATAAAATTACCTCATTTCTTGTCTTTCGCTAAGTTTTTTTTTTACGAAATAAGCAATACCATTATTTATCCACGGCGGACAAATCACAAACGAACTCCATTAGTTGGACGTACATTTAAAAAATATAGCTTGCTAGCCGGGGGGTATTATTCATATTAGAATATCGCCCTTTGAATATGTATTTTAATGATATTAAGATACTCGACAGTTCCTTTTATATCTATGACGCAGTTTATTTACAAAAAAAAGTCTAGGTATCAATGGTTAAAAGGAAAACGCAAGTAACGATACTTCAATGCCATGGAACTATTTGGTTATTGGGCTCCGGTGACTCGGCTGCTCTATTAAACACTTTCAAGGTATAGACATAGAATAGAAGTACTCGGCGGTGACCTAGTTTTATTGAGGTATTGACAATAAATAATCCTTGCCCCATACAAGCCTCGAGCGACATCGACAACAGACCGCGACGCCTCGAAACGAATATCGCTGTTTGTCCATTAATTTAAAGTTCCCCCGTAAATTGACAATTTAATGACAATTACTGAACGAGATGTCGTAATATCATTTTAATAATTGAATAATTCGTTTTGATTACAATTTGAATAACTTTTTGTATTTGTAAACGGATTTAATTTATATATACTTTAAAAAAAAAGGAAATTTATAAGCATCCATTTTCAGCGTTTTCAATAACATTCAATCTTAAGTTAGATTGACCGGTTATATCAATAGTGGCAGGGCGAAAATAATTTTGTTAAGTTCTAAAGCTTGGAGATATTTTTTTTTCTGATTAGAAAAGTTTTCGGGAAACCACTGTGCTTAGCCAAATTTCTGTACAGGAGATGTAATAGCCGGTGAATCGACTCCTGTCCAATATCAATTTCTGTTGTCGGTTCCACCCAAGAGACCGGTGAGATGGGAAATTTTATTCAGGCCAATAGTTTGTGAAATATACTATAACTGTTATAATAAGTTGCAAGCCCCTTCTAGTGATTCTCATCTTTTTTTCCACTCCTGCAAGAATGGAAGACTGGTGTTTGGATGCGCATACACACTCAAAAAAAAAATTGGTTACTTCTATCAAAATTATGATTCGCGTGATGAAGTATCTTGATTCCATACGAGCTCAGCAAGATCTTAAACACTTCAAATAAGATGATTGTGATTGATTATCATTATTTAATTGAGTCAACTATACTGCTCTTATTATTATTAGTTAACTAAAGCAATTTAGATCTTATTCAGTATGATTATGAAAAATGGCTATACCGACTAACTTATCTTAACAAATTCAATTATACTTAGTCAATATCAACAAGAAAACTATTATAATAACTAATTCACTTTAATAAATTCAACTAAGATCATGATCACTACCAACATAGAAATGATTATAGTAATTGATTCAGCTTAATAAATTCAATTTAGAACTTCTTACATTTGAACCATATAATGTTTATTATGATCAAATTCAATTACTTGAATCAACTATGAAACTTGTTTAACACTAATTGGTAATATTATAACGACAACTAAGTTATTGTTGTTTAAATCCATTAAGGGCATTTCCTACCATCTCATTTTAAAAGTGACTTTTGACAAAAGTCACTTTTAAAATTAGCTTTACGTTCCACATTTCGTTCCACAGTTGTTAGGGCTAAAAAATTGTTAGAAGAAGGACGTGGAACGAAAAAAAATAATTTTAAAAATGACTTTTTGTTAAAAGTCAATTTCAAAGAAGATGGCGGAAGAAGTGCCAAGTAACATTTTGTTTAATTGACTAAGGTCCGCATTAATAAATCGCACTCAACTCTGAGAATGCCCATGAGTTCGCGTATGACGCGTTGTCCTAAAGTTCTTAATAACCTGTAACGCGTGATTGATAGTTGATATGCTCCACATTTACGAGTGTACGACATATTAATTAGGACAGCATCTCCAGTGCTAACTCAAACGCGGTCTCAAAGTTGAGTATATTTTATCAATACAGGCCTAAGATATTTTATTCAAATTGAAAATTGGTGTCAGAATGACATTCTGCTCCATTTGCAACAAGCCTCAATCGTTGGCATGGCCATGTGCTGTGCTATATTTTATCTATCAGCAATTATAGAAAACCAAAGTTGATGTTAATGCTATGAGAAGAAACATGAAGTAAAATCTATTTATGTTCAAATTATTACAGTTAATAAATAATTCATAGAACATATCACATTTAAAAAAAAATCTAATTTTGTCCAAAATTAAATTCTAGTAATAAATCTCATTATTTATTGTAATTGACATATGTGACGAATTTTAGATAAAATAAAACAAAAATAATTTGTAAGAAAATACTTGTTTATTAATTTTTAAGCAGTATAGGTCAACGTTACATATTTTTTGCTATTGTTAAAATATTTATGTCCGAAAATATCGGCAATATTAATGAATTGTAGAAACTAACAACCTTCTGTGCTGTGTTTGGTTCGTTCTTTGGTTCCTTACACTTTTGGTACGTATAGACTTGGTCTTCAACGTCAACACCAACCAACAATACCACAATTATCCCATTCACTGATGCAACTACATCTGACCCTTCGCAAGTAATACAAATAGGTACTAAATAAATAAACAAAGAAGTCACCAACGAAATAATCCGATTTTAAGTCGAGCAGTACACAAACAACTATTCATGCAACTATTGACTAACGATATGCCCTAGATTTGTTCGGGTGACTTCGTCTCCAGCCCCCGCGCCGTCCTTTGAGGTGAGGTAGGAAGGGTAGTAACTCATTTCATTTGCCAAATTTATTATTTATTTCAACTGATATGGAAATCGTTTTAAGTAATTTCTCTGAGTAGTACTTTAACAGATCATTTCATCTTTGTTGTTTTAAAAATCATAAAGTATTAGAGTAGTTGATGTAATTAATAGGTATTAGGTAAATCAAATACTACTTTATTAATTTAACAATGAAAAGAATTAAAACCACTAATTTGTTTAATTATTTCAATTTATTTATTCTGAATTTATTTAATATATATATGTGTAGAAGTTAAAATTATGCAATAAAGCAAGTAGTGATAGAAACAATGTATATACATGTTAGAATTAATGGAGTATCTACATTGTTAGTTCAATCACAAATGAACTAGTTATTATAACGAATCAGTTTTCAATGATATATATATATATATATATAATTTCACAGTTTTTTTAGATTAATTTAACGTCAACTAAGAGAAAATCTCTCTTAGTCAGCTTTCATTTATTAAAGTGCAGTTACAGTTTGCTCGACGTCCTACTCCTAATTGTATTTTCGCTCATAACATTCTGGTAAAAGACATCTGTCTGTTCGCACTGCCTACTAGCGAAGTTCCATCGCATAAGATAAGAGTCCATGCAAAATATATGTGGGAAGTATAACCCGATAAATAACTAAATAAGGTTCCTTATTTATTTTTTTGTACACGAATGGATTACTTTTGTCAGCTCTTCGTCTAACGATGTTGTACCTGCTTTCCGGTTATCGGAGCGACTGGACATTTGATTGTCAATATTAATAGGTCTGAATATTTGAGAGATATCAAATCTTCTAACCTAGCTATTTTTGCAAAAAAAATGTTTAACAATTATTCATTTCTATCTTTTCTCGACTCTTATTCTCGAGAGCGCCCGTCATATTATAATTGAAATCACAAAACAGTTAGAAATTTTAGCTCTAAGGCTAATCCCAATGAAATTTCAGAGGTTACTATAAAAATAGTCATACTCCCTGTATTTTATAAACCTTGTATACAATTAAATATAGCGTATTATTATAGATGTTTGACACGTGTCACTATTTAGCCCTACTAGCCCTACAGTGTACTACTCCCTGACCCTATATTCAATTTTATTTCATTTTCTAATAAATTTTAATAATTACATTATTAGTCGTTAATATGTTTAAACTATCTTGCATACCTGGCGTCGCTCGAATTACGAGCGCTTTTGTGTCGCGATTTTTTTTTGTATTATTACCTCGTCCCCCACCACCGTTGTATAAATACGTGTCCTAGTTATATTTTAATGGCATTTTAATTCCGAGCGGCTTCAGGTATGATTACTATCGTATTATTGTAATAAAACTACATCAATTCGATATTTATTACCAAAATACACAAATTAATTTCCTGAATAAAATAAATATTACATATAATAAATTATTATATGATACATGCTGTAAATGTACAAAATTGATATATATCAAACCGTTAAGGTATTTCAGGCTATATAATCAAATCGAAAAAATACCTAAGCAATTGAGTAAATTGGCAAATTGTAATAATTCGTTTTTGATCATTTCTTCGCTCTCGCAGCCGCCGCTCACATTTAAAAACTACAGCTTTACAAAGCATCTGTTTGTACACTATTTGGATCACGGAACCCTAAAAGGGCACTATACAGAGTGAGTGCAAAAACTTATGATAGTTATGTTGATAACGTAATTTCGCATGAAAGCGAACGACCTGCCCGCGGAGCAAAGTAAGTCTGCGACAACTCGAACAACTAACTCCCCGCCTACTCTCTCCCCTCTAACTTCGCACGTTGGACGCGTGCGTTTGAGTGTCAGAGGATACGCTCGTGTGTTTCAGCTCCAAATCTTTGCTGTTTGCGACCGTCTAACGTCAGCGTCGAAATTCAATTATTCGATGAGTCGTTGTAAGTCGAATTGCTGTTTCGACGAATTTTTGGTCTTAGTAGAAGCGTTTTAGTAAAACTTTTACCGTGACCTTATGGTAGGTTAGTGTTAAAAAGTTTTAACACTGGTGTATATGTGGTTTCTTTTGGAATTTTTATTAGTTTCAGAAAGAAAATATAATACAAATAAGAACTTGTTTATAACGAATAGTTAACATGATAAATAATAAAATTGTTGGTATCAATTTTTTTTTGCACTGAGAATAGTCAATTATGATTTAAAAAAAAATCTTAACTAATTATTTAAATGTTTCATAAATAAAGAAAAATTATAATCAATTAAAAAAAATACACGTTTTTATTCATTTTGTTAGGACATCATAAAATTCTTTTTTTAAATATTAAGCTTATCCATTTGTTTATAAAAACAACGATCATTTTTTTGCGCTACGTTACTACATACCATTATTAGATGCAAAAATAGCAATAATAAAACATTTGGTACAAAAATATTTTTTTAACTACATTTTTTGGTAAATCATTTTTTGATAACTTTAAGGAATCATAATAAACAAATAAAAGGGCTGGACTCCTTCAAGTATTCAAATGAAATAAAATGCGTTTAGATTTTTAAATTTATATTTAATTCTATAAAAACATATTTTGTGTGATATACTTTCATTTTCGGCGCGACACTCACGCTGTAACGGCTGCGTGGAAGCCTACGGAAATGAAGTTCTAGGAGTTGGAACTCTTTTTGAAAATTTCCCCTTATTTTTTTTCAATTTTTTCGCTACCTCTCAAAGTTTTTGAGTTATTGCCAAGAAACGGGCGCTCTTTTTTTTTGTCGTTTTTTGTTCATAACAATAGGAATTTTTGTTTGCGGAACAAAAAAAGTACGTTTTTCTCAAAATTTCACCTAGAATAGAATGAGTCATCGTTAATATTTATAAGAGACTTTTGACTATTTTTCACAGAAAACCAGAAAACTCACTTCTTCAATAGACCTGCATCGTATGAAACTTGTTACTAGGCGTGGACTCGCAACTGTTGAATGTGCGATACCTTCTGGCTACTCCATATGGATCATAATGCCGTGAAGTTATAAATAAAAAACCAAATCATTTTAATTGACAACATTCCAGCTAATATTACGACGTCATATCTATACGCCATTTTATTTCTTCAATAACGTACTAAAGATGTCAGACGTTCAGAAGAAATTGTGCATACTGCTTGTAAGCTTGGAACGAGATAATTTTACCTTAGCCCTGGGTTTTCTTTGTGGGGTTGCCTCAACAATCTGAGCTCCGTCATACAACAAATTCATTGCCTCGCGATGAGTGATACATCGCTGCTTTTCTATCGATCAGAAAACTTTAATCCGAGCCGTGTATTTAGTAAAACTGGCATGGTGCTCTACTGATGAGCCGTATACCTGCCTCGAGATGTAATTCAGGTTCAACATCTCAAGTTCGCTTCCGATTGTGCCAATTTTTCTCTCAGGCTCATAACGATCGTGCATCGGGACATTAGAATCAAGGTTGAATGACAATCTCTTTTCTGATTAGCGTCTATCTACTTGTTTGCCGTCTCGTCTATCTGTCTGTCTCTTTGTTGTTGTTGAATCGGGTTGCGATCGCTACGCTTATGAAGCGAACTCACCCACGATATTTTTGTTACATCGTGCGGCGTAGACCTGCACGCTGGTCTAGTGTGGTGTAGGACTGTTGACGATCGTTGTAATCAGTGCGATTGCAACGTCCGGCAGGTCTATTACGTTGATATTAGCAGATAACAACAGTCGCGCGACTGTCACACAATCGGTTGCAAAACGTCAGTAGGCGATCGCTCTACGAATGCCTACAATACGATAGAGTGTGCATATATTTTGATTAAAATGAGTTGATGACGTACCACCTAAGCAATTTGACAGCTACGTGACAGCAGGTGGTGAACAATTTTGACTGTCAAACTGTAATCGCTCTTGGAGCTGTTGTTAAATGGTTGCCGTTGTGGTTATTTACATTGTTAATCAGATTCTTTAAATAAAAAGTAACATTCTTTTTTATGATTACGAGCCAAAATGGCAAAAACGAAACCCTTGTCGTTTCATCATGTCCGTTCGTCCGTCCGTGTGTCACAAGCATTTTACTTAAAAACTGCAATATGCATATTGATGAATTTTATAGTGTAGGTGTCTTGTATAAACCGCTACTTTCTTTAGTAGTTAAATGATAAAAACAAATATTTCTCCATGAACGTAACTCAAGCTAAAAAAAAAATTTTATTCAGCAAACTTCAAAAATGTGGCACATATTTTGACAGTTGTTTTAAAAATATTTTTAAATTTATAAGAATTTTTTTGATTAAAGGAATATTTACGGAAATGATAGCTCTGAAATTAGCATAAATCGTGCCCCCCCCCTTTATTTCTTAAACAGTAACTCCAAAAATATGAAAAATATTTACAAGAGTAACGCTTAATAAATAGTTTTAATGAAAATTATTTTGAACATTATCGAATATAACGTTTTTGACTTATTGCTGAAAAACTGGAGTTTCAACAAAAGGACGTAAGTGCCATGAAGATATGTCCATTTGCGGGTGCTTTTTGCTTACACTATTTTAAGAGCGATAGTCGGACATACATAATTGTTTCTCTAGTTATTGGTGACTAAAGTGCTTATACTTATTATGTGCGGCAAACATGAAAAAGCTGTAACAACATAGTTTTTTTATCTGTAGTGCATTTCTTTGTAGTAACGACTTCGGAACCCTGCATCGAGCGTGGTCCAACATGCTCTTGGCCGGTTTTTCTGTATATAGTACCCAAATTCTTGGATAAATGGCAAATTATTTGATAAATAATTTTATTAGATACGTATTTGAATTTCTAATTTTTTTTCTCTCAATCAACTATACAATTAAATTTTCTTTAAAGGTCAAGTTTTCTTTAGTCATTTGACGCACAATTTTAATAATGCAGCATTAAGATCTGAAAATAGACGTCGTTGCCACGAAATTGTAATGGGGGCTTTGGAATTGCCTGACGCTGTATTTAGAAAATATTATAGGCTCACGAAAAAAATGTTTCTTATGCTCTAAAATGAACTTCACCACGGGCGTCGGGAGGGGAGTGCAAGGGTGAGCACTACCCTGCTTTTTACCTGTTTAGGAGAAAAACAAAAAAATAAATAAATAAAATATACATTAATAATATGCGCCCCCCTGAAAATAATTGTGCCGACGTCCATGAACTTCGACCGCAATTCGTACGTTCAAGAGGACAGACGAAAATAAGTGTGGAGTGTGAGGGAAAAGAGCCATAAACTAACAAAAATTCAATGTTCGTCCATTTGTACACACTGTAATTATACATGTGTAGTAATAACTATTGACATATTATAGGTGCTAGTTGCCCTTTCGTTTTAATCAACTACTCCATACCAGAAACCTGGTTATTTACACCGCTTCTTTCAAGCCAGCGTTTCGAATGCCACTAGAGAAGTGACGCGGGCATTATGCCGTGTAAATATCCGCACAAAATATATTCCCTTCCTTCAAACACAAGAAAATAGACGTCCTATTATACACGAGTATTTAAAGATAGGTAAAATGTACATCGCTTAGGTAGTTATTTTAATTCTAATAAATAAAATATTCAATGATAAATTATTGTACAGTGTTCTTTATTTCATTGAAGCTAGATGTTAAGCACCAACAGGCAGTTAATTCTGTGCACGCGTGAATTTGACTTCTGACCAGTGTTTTTAGCTCGGCAATATTAACTCAATTCGAGGACTAGGTAATTCCCCATTCGTTGCATCGTCTCCTTATAGGCCTGCACTTCTGACAAACCCTGCATAGGTATCTCTTCGAGGTACGAAGCTTGTGATATAATTTAAGTTGAAATTCATTGGTCAATTCGAACCGACGTCAATTGGTTGGGGTCGAACCCAGTACCTCCAAGGTCTGAGGCTGCGTATTTAATCACTGAAGCGACATCGCTGTTGAACCTTTTTGACGTGATACGACCTGATGCTATAAGGTCGTTACTAAGTATGTCGTTATTGGGCACGAACGCTAAGGGGACCTCCTTGTAAGTTAACCGAAAACGAATTGTTCTATATATTTTATGTATGTCCGATTTCTTTAGAATTTTTAATAATACAAAAAATAAAACATTATGCATGTAAATAAATAACAAATACAATAAGTAATACAATTTACAACATTAAATGAAGCGTTTCCGAGTTTTTATGATGTCATATATATGTATAAATCTTAAAACATCACGTTCTAGACTTATTATTGTTAGATAAATTAGTTTTCCTTGACTTATTGATACCTTCGAGGGATCGTTAAAAATATTTGATTGTGAAAAAGATCTTTCTGCGGTACAACTACTCATCATTACATTTAAATACATTCTGAAAATCATTTCAATATTTGGAAAGTTTTCTCGTACTCCTTTCTATGTTATCGACAAATACATGTTCTTTTGTTTGCTTGTTCTTTACTTATACCACTTCTAAGCTTGATTTCAGTTAGTTCAGAACAAAAAACCTAGAATCACTAAATCTCCACTTCTGAATTAGGATGCAGATCACTTTCATAAACACTAAGTTATTTCTTAACATTTTGTACCAGCTCAGTCAGCTTATTGAATTTTGACAGGAAACCAAATTTCAGTTCTATCATCTTTTGAGCAGCATTTTTCTCATTCAAAGCATTGACAAAATTATCAATCGCAGGTACGATGAATTCTAAAACTCAAAATTTTTTAGAAGGATTCAATTCGGCTTCTGATGTATGACCAAAATCGAGATGATTTAATCTTAAATTACTGCGACGCGCACGATCTTTTTCATGTTCGTGAATTTTTTTCCTCAATCTCTCATAATGTGAAAACGAATGTCTCTTATTAGCCACAACACAACGATTGCACGCATTGCAAAGCTGAATTTAATAATATTTCAGGGTTGTGGATAGTATTACTATCAATCAAATTTTCAAGAATATCATCCGAAAACATTGCCTAATACCGGTTTCAAAAGTACATTTTTTTTTAATAAATTCTTTCGGCCTCGCACCGAAACTTCTTACAAAAGCTCTATTAGCTTTACCTCTACTTGACCGTCTAGTGCATTCAGCTCGCTTTGGTAACATTATTCTCTCGCCAGCAGTTTTGTTTAAGGTTAAAATATCAACTAATGAAAACCAACATTTATCTGACGACGAAACAAATAAATAAAGTCTCTGCAAGAGCATAAAATTTTCTCGAAGATGTCTTATTATTTCAATGATCAATGTGTATGTTCCACGTATTTTGATTTCTGATATATCTAGGAGACAAAGAAATGGATCATTCAATTTGTGGAGCTGCCTATGGCTTGTGAGGGCCCTCGGGTACGTTCCCAAAGTGCCCTTAAGTAAAGCCGTCATTGATGATAATTCTTCAAAGAACCAGAAGTGATAGAAAGTGATAGAAAGTGATAGATAACACAATCGTGTTTACTGTGTTGAGTTGCCTATATTTCATATAACGTGACGTGCGGTCGTGTTTACAGCTTGAAAAGGTTCACGTACAGCCTACAACCACTCCCTCACATCATCCCTCCCACGCAGCCTTTCCTCGTTATCTTAAAAGCTCCACGGTATATGTTATGTTATTACACTCATTTTTTATATTTCGATATCATTAACTTTATTCGTATATTTGCCAGAATTTATAGAAATTACCTTAGAACTTTCATTTATAAATTCATTTTTTTTTGTCATTGAAAACGTTTTTTTCGGTTGGATTAGTAGGTGCCCATTTTCTGCGAAAATTAGAATTCGCCTGGTGCCGTAAACTCTGTCTAGATCTAGGTGAACGATTGGGATATCAAAAAAGTGTATAAAACATAAGTGTACAAAAGAGAAATAAACATCGAAAAAAAATTGATGGTGTTTTGAAAAAATCGCAAAAGAACTGTTAAAAATGAGTATTTTTGGGAATTTCTAAAGGGCACTTTTTAACCTATTTAGATATTTATTTTGTAAATTTCTTGCTTTTATATTGAAGATCGCATTAATATCTGAAGTATATTTTTTTCGCGTCGAATGTGAACGGGAATACTAATATTTCTTCATAATGACTAAAAACGCTAATTTTTACTAATCAACAAATTTCTTTTTAGAATTATTGAATAAATTAGGTGCACCTTATTATTAGTTTTTGTATTTATTCGTTTTATTTTATATTTTTGTTTTTGAGTTCATTTTTAATGTACCCGTAGGTTGTGTCAGAACATGAAATCTGTGAATTTTTTCTTGCATGAAACACGCTAGTATTTACTTTAATACTGGCGCTATCTTTCACATTATTGTTTATTGTGATAAACCATAAACATCAAAGAGTGGGACACTGTAGGCAATTGGGCGTGAGTTTAGGTATGTCGAGTGTTAATCGATTCTCAAACTTGAATAAACTTGCGCAAAGTTACAAGTTCCTAAAAATATTTTGTGCTAAGTTTTTAAAAATATTTTACACAGTCGTTGATGAAAAGCACGTCTTATATTAAGACTTATTATAAAATTACCACAGAACAAGACTACATGAAAAAAAAAAGCTGGATTTTATACTTTTTTAATGGGTAATACAATTTATTTTCTGAGTACAATTTTGCTAAGGTGTTTTGTGAATCGTACTAGGAAATCTTGTTTAATAGCCAACTATGTAGTTAACTAATACGTTTTAGTGCTTATAACTTTCAAAGGAAATAAATCATTATATTTGGTCTGACCTTGTCATGTTGCCCTATTTGGATTACAGCCTAGTTCGATAATATTTAAGGGTCCGCGAACGTCGCGACCGAATTTCCGGATTAAAATTCTTTATATTATTTTATATATAGTATTAACATACTTTACTTTTTAATAAAACGTTTACCGCGGTGTAGCCTTAATTGGACCGCTTATATTTCGATGAGCAATGACAATTTTGTATGTATTTGGTGCCGCGATGAAAGCTCAAATTTGTTGTCTCTGAACTGTTCAATGAACATCTGTAAAAGACCCAGATTGGCTGATATAGCTCGCAGAATCAGCAAATCAAAGTGGCAATCGACAAGTCACATCGCTCGCAGCAGTGGTGATTGCGGGGGAAGAAGTATTCTCCATGTGTCGACCAAGAACTTGATGTTTCAGCGTGAAAAGACCTGCCGCTAGTGGACCGATAACCTGATAAATTGGCGGTGACTCATATTATCAGGGAGTTTCTCGTAAACCTATTTGATGTAAATAATATTATCTTTTTTGTTGTTGACACGCATGTGCCCCTGCGCGGTGAATGTAATTTTTCAGATTTCGTGAACGTGTAATTGTTGTGATTGTAATTGTAATAATTGTAGCTGCAATATTTGTAATTTCTAAAATTCATCAAATAATATTACACTTAGCGAGAATTCGTGTAAAACCCGTTCGGTGGTTGTTTAGAAGATCTTATACAGACAGACGGCAAATAGTCTGTTATGGTTACAGTCTATAGCGACGACAGCCGAAGCTTGGGTGTCAGTATTAGCTTAATAGGCTGCGAAACAAAAGAGTTTATGCAATTAAAAAACAATAAAATAATTTTGTATCGTATGTCCAGTTTTTTCTTCTCAATTTACTTATCGATTTATCTTTAAAATCCCTTACAAAATATGGAATCCAACTAAAAATGCTATGTGAATAGAAATACTAGCAATACAATTATTAAATAAATAACTAAGACAGCAGAAGGCAATATTATAAAAAAAATGTGTGTCAGCTCCGAAGCACGACTGGGGTTTACTCCTTAAATACGATTGTCTAAACATACGCAAAAAGAGTTTATTTAACTGAAAAATTTCGTTTTGACTAAAAATTTAAGAAAAATGATTAAAGATAAAAATTTTTTAGCCCATCTACAATTATTTCATTTTTCATTTTAGTAAAAATGAAGATTTATTATAACTACAATTATTAAAATATTATGGAAAGTATTTTGAATAAATTTTGTTTTACCAATAATTTAAGAAAACCATTAGAGAAGAAATTTTTAACCTATCTACAATTATTTTGTATTTTTAATTTTAAGTAAAAAGACGAGGATTTATTGTAATTAAAATTATAAAAATATTATCAAGAAGTATTTAAAATTATTTTGATAATATTGTCTTATTATTAATTAAAATTATTTACGTTATAATAATAATTTATTAAATAAATTATTATAATAACCTTGACAAATTATAACCTACCGAGCAACCACGTGTTCATTTGATATTCCAGCATTATTAGCTACACCACTTTCTTCCATAGTTTATATCAATTGTACTTAACCAAATATAATAATAATGCATATAAAAATTCACGATAATAATAGTAATTATTAATAATTATAGTAATACATCGAATGTTAATAATAAATATTTACATTGTAAAATAACACTTTAAAACACAAACAAAACAGTGGTGACGATCCGTTTTAGAATTGTATAACTGATACACTATATATATATATATATATATATATATATATATATATACACATATATATAGGCACAGTCGCCTCGCTGCGTTGGTTTACACAAGTATACAAGTATACACATACACGCGATTGAAAGTGAAAGGTGCGCCAATAAGTTGCGCACCAAAACGTAACGCGGATTCATCACTAGATTTTACTCTCAAATTTTCTCATACCGGGCGCCTTATATGAAAATCGATTCTTAAGGAGTAAATTCCAAAAAACATGGTCAAAGTATAATATTTCACATATTATATTTTGACATCGATTTTTATAAAAAAAAATATAAAACTTTATAATATTTGGGTGTCTTAATAGTATAAACTAAGATATCCTACAAAAGAATTGCTAATATTTCAATTCAAATTTTTTCATGATCTCCTGTTCAAGTAAAACAAATCAATAAAACCTTATTCGTATTATCTTCGAGAACAATGTCATTAAATGAAGAAATGAAAACCCCCTGTAAAACAATTTTTATTGAGTGCACTGATTCAAATTATATTTGATGATTTCCGTAAAACATTGTGATGTGCGAATGGATGGATTTTCATCCTAAATAAAATTTCATCAACAAAATATGATAACGAATGCGAAAGGTGGAACTTCAAAAAATTAAACCCTCGAAAGAGGATTAACTCTGCAAATGGACCCGTTAACTTCGCTATAAGCCGGATTTGGGAGCGCGAAAACGCGCCGGAAACCTTTGCGGCGCCGGCGCGGTCAGGCCGTGGAGCCGCGACGGTTTTCGACGCCAAACCGGCTGGAGCACATCTGGAGCGAACTGGAGCCGGGGCGGCGCGGGACGTGCGTTTGCGAGTCCTGAACTACCGCACGGATAGGCGGGAGGCAACTCGTATTGTGTCACTCTCGATCGGGCACGCTGATTGGCCGCGCGTCGCTACAGACGCGGGACAACCTATGGCGGGAGGCGGTCGTGGTAATCGCGTGAGGTACTTGTTACGCCGCTAGCTGGGCACGACCTCTCGCAATTTCTTTATTTCGGATCGGGGAGGTCGGCCCCCCTCCGCGCTGGACTCCTGCCGGTCGGAGGTTATTAAAGACCGTCGTCGCTCGCGCCGCGACCTTGTCCGCGACCGGTGACTTAAGTGTTCGGGGCCCGAAGGTAATGAGTTTATTTTATTTACATAAATTTTTTGGGAGGATTTGAACTCGTTACTGTCCGATTCGAAGTTTAGCAACGGCCTGTATATCGATTTTGCAAAAATAAACTGTTGATTATTCAATATATTTTTTTAAATTAAATGTAATGAAAATTTAACATTGTAATGTTGAAAAAGTAGTTGATTGTAATATCATCCGCTTTAGATTAAATAAAATAATCTAATGCGAACTTTACACACATAATTAAATAATGTTACAAACAAAATAAATTATTAATATTATCATAAACTGATTTGATTAACAACGTTAATGTTGTTATTATTATTATTGTGGGTGTGCTTTATAATCGATCGGTTGTGTAACCTCAAAATTAATAAACTATAATGTAACGAAACAAATTCCATTTCATAAGCTCCAAGGTGCGATTCTGACCACGAACAAATGGACCAATGACATAAGTCAAATGACACAAATCCTCCGTGCCGGAGGGACTACGTTAAGCCGCCTGTCCAGGACGTAGCGATCGCACTGGTGACGTCGGGCGTGAGCAGCGTCCGAGCCGTACTGGGCTAGCTCGGAGGGCTTAAGGTCCCAATTTAATCTGAAATGAAGAGAATGTGTCATCGGTGCGATTAAAATCTGACACAACATACAATAAGTCCCGACGTCATTGTTATTTTTTTTTTTTTATGAAATTTTTTTATAGTGAATAAAAAATAAGTCATATAACTTAATTATTCCATCGTTATCCGAGTTCCAAATTTACCGACGGAACCCACGGCGCGAAACTCGATTCGGCCTTGACGGCCGTTTGGACATCTCGACGCCGGCGTTCGTTCGGATTGAGGTCCACGGAAATTAATATAAAACTTTTTCCTTAAAATTGTCGTTTTCGCTTCTAGAACGTCGCGAAGTCTTCTGTCCACGGAATGATTCTAATTAAAGAAAAATACAATTCCGCTGTAGTATTCTCGCGGTGCTTGTTAAGGGAGAATTCGCTTTCTTTTTTTCATTTAATTGCCGAGTTCGTTTTACTTATCAAAGAAGTCATCATTTTTCTTTCAAGCTAGACGTCTAATAATTACCTCTAAAGTTAAATGTTATGAATGAGCTTAACGTTGGGGACTTTTTTTTATTTATGCAACTAAACGAACTGTGTCAAAGTCGATGCGATAAACGGAACGCTTTTCTTAAACAATAATTATTTGATAATTAGCCAGTAAATGGATTACACAAAACGGCGTTTCTTATTTGTCGAAATAATCTTCAACAATTTATCAAGACATCATGGAGTGTAGGTGCGCCCTCACCACACCAGAACTATTGTTCGATCTCAAATAAAATATTGAGGTGAATTGATACCATCCACTCAAGCGCGGATGCACGAGGGATCATGGTGGCCATGACTCCCTGGACTGGGTTTTTGCATTTGACGACTACGTGACCCTCCTGACTGAGGTTGGTTCCGCCCTTGCGTCCACTAATTTTACGACCGTCGCCATCTTCGCATCCGAGCGAGCGTGGGTCGGACGCCGCCTTAAATGTTCAATTACGAAAAGAACCCATGACCGATGAGACCGACGATTCTATCGACCCGATGTCGTACGGCGAAAAATCGTATGGCGTTTGTAACATCGCTATTACAAACGCCGTACGATTTTTCTATACGCTCTTTAAAGGCAAACTGTGTTTTTCTAATAGAATCACATCGTTCACAATTACAAATCAACCTACGAAAAGATTGCGAGTAGTTGCCGCTGTCTGGAATGCGAGAACATCCATCGGTGCAGTCCCAGGACTGACAATGGATGTCGATCGGTGAATGGATCTATTCACCTCGAAAGAATCGACGACTGAACATGTATTCCACTTAGTTACTTATTTGTATATCGTAAGTATACGCGTCCGGAACAGCCTTAGGCAAAAAGTCAGTTTGTGCGAGAACTCACCCTTCCGACGTCTCGTCCCAAGTGTCCAGGGGCTCAAGCCGCGTTCGTCTAGTAGTACTGTTTTTAATTGTATTTGTTGTTTTTCATTCTGGAAAAATTGATGATTTATTACAATTGTGTTGACCTGCATCGACCCGCGAGTCAAGCAGTACAACTACAGCTTATAAACACAAACAAGCCATCGACAGCTGAACAACGAAATGTCATCATTACCAGCAACCTTTGATATGACGATCATTTGTGTTGACTGACTAATTTATTTGAAAATACAAACCGCATATCTTTGCACTTTCAACCCTGTTACTAAACTACCACTTGTATATAAATCGACGACACCACATTGTAGGCGGCATTTTATTGTAATACTCAGACATAGTAAGGATATTGTAGAATAAAATAGAATCTGCAACAAATAAAATAAAACTATTTTATTTCTATAAAAATCTTAAACAATACTAATATGACTCGCGTTTCCCTTTTTATTTCACTCGTCCGCACGCGAGCGAAGTACCTCCGATCACAGCCGGCTAGCGAGTCTATATGACGTCTGCCCGCATCTCCCTCCTACCTCCGCATCTATCAATTGTCTTTTGTCTATGGGAGATAAACTATAATTTTAAAGGGGGGAAAATGGCGGAAACAGTAAAAAAAATACTCCCAACCCGAATATTGGTTGAATAATTATGCCACAACTATTCTATAAGCATTCGATCACTTAACTCACGTCGCCCGAGTGGACAACCCCGTTTACTTATTCCTGCATGTCTATGGTCAACTCTTAAATCAGAAGTCGGTTGGTTCCTTAATTATATTTCGCCGAGACTGGTTTTTTGGAGCTATAGAGTACACGCCTCGTTTCAAAATCTTGTAGCACTTTACATGAATTGTGTAAGCATAAAATATATTTTTCTATTAACCAAGAGTAGGTATTTATACATCGATGCAATGAAGTTAGACCTAATGAGAAAATTTTAATCGGATCCAGCGCTTGCAATAATTTGTATATATATTACAATATATACAAATAATTTGTATACTTGATATTTGTGTAACGTAGTGGGTTACTTTTGTTATCGGGCGAGATTGTGCAGTTTAACTTCTGAAGCACAAAACTCAATCTCAGACGGCATTGATGAATAACATAAAATGCAAACTTTAAGTGGATTTAAATTTCACATAGAGTTTGAAAAAAAAAACTACACTCGAAAGATAATTAAACGGCAAAGCGCTTGTTGTCTTGTAATAAAGACGTTTTATTAGTTTTTCTTTATTAATTTAATGTTCATTTTCTAGATTTAATTAAAGTACGGTATTTTTCAAAAATATATGCCGTAGTGAATATGTGGAGCGTAAAAAATGTAATTTTGAAATGAAAATATGATATTTTGTGGCCGGTTGTAAATTTTCTTTACATACGTTAATTTTATGTTTGCCGTGTATAGTTTTAAAAGTCCTGATAAACCTGTTTAATTAATATATTTAAAGGCAACTTTTAATGAACACATCACACATACAAAGTATGTAAATAGTATCACCCGTCATCATTTTATTGTATACTAGCGACACGCCCCGACTTCGCACGGGTAGCACTATTTATTTATAGTCAGATGACTTCCAATGGATGAATTTCATGTCATGCCTACGTCAAGAAGTTTTAGCTGAAGTATAGTGCATAGTATAAGGTACTAGGTATAAGGCGCCTTGCAATGCTTAAGAAAAAAAACTTAAGGGAAAATGTGACTCAAAATTGACAAAAAAATCTATTGATCCGATCGCTACCAAAGCTTACAGAATCACCGCTGGCCTAATATGAAAATTTCATTAAAATTAGAACATCCATTTCTGAGTCCATAGAAAATATATCTACATAGACACCTAGATTTTTTATACACGCTTATATATGTCTATATGTTATTCGTACCTGGTATTTCTCTCTAAGATATTCCACTCAGTACAGGCCTCTCGTCTAAATATCTTTTGCCTTTCATATTTCCCAAAAAGAAAAAAAAAAAACATCAGTAGTAATTGTTATTGATGGGTGGTAGCGCGCACATTACTTAGAGGTTCGCCGTGAAACCTTTAATTTCGATAAAATGGGCCTATCATTATTTTCGCATTATTGGGCAATTTGATATTATAAATAATATATTATCAAATTGTATATATATTATATATATATATATTTTTGCTTTGATTGATCTACGGTTTTCTATGTATATATATTACGTGCGACATAAGATATATATACAGTGGTAAGTTTCAAACTTTCATTTGAAATTACTAACTGTTAACTGTCAAAGTTAAGCATGTCATAATATGTCGTTTTAAGTTCACGGTTGGCGGTTAACTAAGGTAATTTTAAAGCTATTAACATTCGTAACATTAAATTAATGTTACAAATGCCAACATTTCTAAGATTTTCGATATTTTGACATGTTCAGTTTATTAACTTTTAGCAGTTAATTATTGCATATGAGAGTTCGAAGTACACCGCTGATGGTGTCTAGTGTGTATGGATGTCTTGTTAATGCCAAGTTCTAATTCTATCTGTAGCAAATTTCAACCCGCGAATACAACAAAATTGAGGTGATACAACGTCTAAAATGCTAGACGTTCTCCCCGTAGACGAACATTGAACGATTGTGCATTAACAATATACGTATTTAAAATGTTAATGATAAGGTACAATTTTCCGAAACAGGTTTTGATAAAGTTAAAGATGAAATTAGTTTTATTATATTTATTATATTCTAAGAAATATTCATACTAATATTATAAATACGATTGTGTGTCTTTGTCTGTTCGTTACCTTTTCACGCTTAAACCCCTGAAACTATTTAGATGCGATTTGGTATGGAAATAGTTTGAGTCCCGGGTAAGAACTATAGCCTACTTTTTGTTTAATTGTCTGTCCGTTCGTTTGTATGGTTTTTCATGGCTCAACAATAGTTAAATTGATTTTAATGAACTTGACTGTACTAATGCACACCATTTTTTCTTATATAAATCATTGTTTGTTTATCTTTCAGTCTGTTTCTTTATATGTCTACTTATAACTCAACAATGACAACCAATTTTGATAAAAAATGGTTAACTGATGTAATTCATTGGTACATAAAATATAGGTTACTGTTTATTTATTTGTATGTTTATATGTATCACTCTTTATAACTAAAAAAATTAATAATCATTTAATTTATTTTATTTTGTCGACCATGCTTATTGTTTGCTTTATTCAGAGAAGGAGCGGTGTTAGAGTAGGCGATGAGGATTATGAGGAAGACGGAAGAGTAAGATATGGCGAAAGTAAGAGACAGTGTTAAATCATTGTATTTCCATGCGCACGGAGCCGCGGGCAAAAGCTTGTAAATAATATTTCGAAAAATTAGCTAATGCATCTTGTACATAAATAGTCAATTATTGTTTTTCGTTAATAAAAATAAAATTCGTGCTATTGAAATTATAAGAGAAAAAATTCACTATTTTTGAGAAAGTTTTATCATAACCATTCAAAATAAAGGATGATATTTTTAACCGACGCCAAAATTAAAAAGGAGGAGGTTCTCAGTTCAACTGTATTTTTTATATGTTTGTTGCTTCAGAACTTTCGATTGGCTGAATCGATTTTGATGATTATTTTTTTTATTTGAAAGCTTCCAGTGTGGTCCCATTCCAATTTACTTCAGTTATGACAATGGCATCCATGAGAAAATCATATAAATCTTAAATTTGCTTTAAGTATGTGCGCGAAAAATTAACGAATAACTCAATATTACGCCCATCAATTTCGATGATTCTTTTTTTATTAGAAAGGATGTACTTCAAGAGTACTTTGATGAGAGTTTGGTTCTGATTATGAGATCCATGACAAAGTAACGGAACTCTTCAATTCTTAGGAGCAAATTAACGATACTCGGCCGAATATTTTATAGGCTATCCGGACATTTGAGTCACCTACCGTAACGACGTTTTGGTCAAGTAATTGTCGTAGTCGAATATGATGATCGATGAAACTCCTCAACGGCTTACAGTAAGGGTGCGATCTATGAACAGTATGCTTAGTAGGTCTACCCATAATTAGACAAATTGGTTAGTGTATTTAAGATTCAATAGAAATCAAAAAATAAACAAAAATTTTAACAAAAAAAAACCTATTTCATAAACACTGTTCTAAAACAAATTAATATTCACTAAAATGTAAAAAAATAACCGAGTATTCTTCTACAACTTAATAATTAACTAACTTTTTCTACTCATTAACATGTAGGTACGATCTATGTGTTTACCACGCAATAACGTAGGTAGGTACGTACCCACTTCAAATTTAACTCAACACATACCTATGAATAACAAACAGTGATCAAATTATTTTTCAGAGTTTTCCTAAGTAAAACGAAATGAAAAATATTAAATTACTTAAAATTCAATCAAATTATTACGATAATATTTACTACAATACTTACAATTATTGTTATTTTTGGAGTCGGTGCCTATTGCTAGGTATATTGTAGTGTTCCTTTGGCTGACACCGACTCCAAAAATAACAATAATTGTAACTACATTATATTATCGTAAAAAAATGAGTACTATATCCGATTTGAAGTCGCAGATATTTCTAAGTAACAGCTTCAAAACGTTTTACGTAGTTAAACATTTTGTGCCATTGCGTGCCTCCGCCTTGGCGATTTTCGAAGGACCGTACACTTATTCGAATACGTCACCGAGACTGCTACAGGGATCGAAATTTCATGTTTCATCGCGTATTTGACTTTTGAAGCTTTCCACACGAAGACTGCAACATCGGAGCTGCGGTTCGCCACCGTTATTTTAATATGCATAAGCGTATTTGTACCGCCGAGTAGGCTTCGCGGGGAACCGCGCCCAAATTGTTCAGTAGTTTCGGAGTTTGTTCCGAACAAACTTCCCACTTGGACGATAGCGCGGATGTAGGCAGGTGGGTGCGTACATCTAATGCGTTTGTGTTTTCTTTAGTTCGACCATTCGGCTCTTATTGAGTGTTATCATACTCAACAAATATGGTTTAGTCGAACTTGACGTGGCTCGAGTTGAGTTATGCAGGTATACTTCACAATCCTAAGCTTCGGTTGTGTTCAAATGACTTTTCTTGTTTGATTTCACCCCCTCCCCCCGCCGCCTCCATCTTAGCGTTGGTGGGTTGCTTTATTCTTTTACGCCAAGATTGGTGTAGAGTTTCAAATCGGATGGAATACTGATTTAGCCTTATACTTTTGAACTGAATTTTAATATCGCGTCTATCATGTTTTTTGACTAGCAAATAATTTTTTTTATTATCGAACGCATTCAAAAAATATATATAAATAGATAATAATGCTAAATCTTTTATTACTTTAAAAAACATAAATTAAATTATTCGTCTAGACTAGAAAAAAATTTATAGTTCCTCATCTTTCTTCGTTTACATTCTACGCAAATTAAAATTGTTGTACTTTCAGATAAGAAAAATTTTTAATATGAGAATGCCTCAGAAAAAAAACTAATTTGTTGTCTAGAATTAAATGCTCTATACGATAAAGATATTTTGGAAATATATAGAAGACTCCACTCCTTTATAGAACTCATTCAGTTTTCAAATGCTTCTAGGTTCTACTTTCAATGGATTCATTTTCTGATCCAGCAAATAAAATTCTATTGACCTACGCGTCTAAGCCATGACGATATCGTGCACTTGAGCTGAGAAAAATGTATTCTTCTTCGAGATTACTTACAAACAGTATATGTTCTTTTTGAAATGAAGACAGGGGTTGGTTTTGTATTTTGAAACAAATTAGTTTCAGATATTATATAGTTTTGTAGTGCATTTTTATAGAAATTTAATTATTGTATTTCGTCTCATTGCGGAAATTTATAAAAATTTTGCCATATTATATTCTCGATAGGCAAAGTTGGTTCAAAGAATACCGTTCGTTCAAAAGTTTACCTTGGACAAGTTCGAAGATGAAAAGAATGGACCGGCTAGTTTAGAAATGGTGGCAATTTAAAATTTACGCAATAAGCAAAAACACTATTTCGGTAACTTCTTCATCGAGTACATTTTAATGACAAGATTTGGCTTAGTTTTAGGAAAATCGTATTCATTCATAAAATTCTGTATATTGTAAGCGACAGGACAGCGAATTATACTTTTTATTTCGGACGCAGAAGGGCATTTTTTTATTGTAACGTTTTTAATTAAAGGCCATCTGCATGGCCATATGTTGTATGTATGTAACAAAACATATATATGTTACAGTCGTTCATTCTTACCTAATTGGAACTAACAAACAATCTAGCTGATTCCGCAATTACCAAAAATGTGGGGGCACACGAGGCGATTTCATTTGGTTGCTAATAAACCGTACAATAGTTTCTAGTGGCCATAAATAAATGTCCGAATGCCGCGGAGCTTGAAAAGTGAGCGAGGGAAAGACAAATGACATCTACGTTTTGTGGATTTTGTCTCGAGATATATAATTTCCCTGGAAGCCTCGTTTCTGCGAAAAATTGGACGAAGATAAAATATTATCTCGCTTGAAGCCATAGCAAACAGATTATAGCTAATAATGCTAACATTTGTTATAACCGTTAGATATCTGTTGACCTTCACAAATCCGAATATTAGATAGGGGTTGGCAGTGGAAGAACGTATAGGAAGACGGGTTTGCATGTTTTTGCATGTAGCGCTGCTCGATTGAAGTTAATGAGTTTCCGCAGAACAAATCTTGTTAATTGTGAATATTATTTCACTACTATATTTATTTTCACTCTTCTCTCTCTCTCTCTCTATCTCTCTGTCTCTCTCTCACACACACACACAGCATAGACACTGTTTTTTTACAGATTACACCTTATATTTTTATTGTTAACGACAGACAAGCAATGGATTGGACTCGCTGAAAAATACCGTAAACACAAATATATTGTGTGCAGTTTAAAAATGTCGTTTATAAGACAATATCAACTAAACAGTATATCGAAGCTAATACTTAAGCACCAAAGAAAGTCGCATTTATTAATTTTGCCTATATTAAAACATGCCAAACGTAATGGTATCAAAAATTCCTGTGTAGATTACAGTAGTGCAAAACATAAACAAACACAATGAATATGATCATCAAACACTTCTTTTTGCATTACATGCCAAAGATAATGGCCTCTAAGGTTTATGTTTGAATTTCACCAATTTAAAATATTAAAATTAAATAATGTTACATGGATGAACGCATTAACCACTATTAACATAAAACACGTCCAGTATAATGGCAGAAAAAATTACGTTTAGAGTCCAGTAACACAAAGTACGTGACATTAAAAAAACACAATAAGTATGATTGCATTAAGCGATATACTTTACATAAGACAATATACTGGCCTAATGTAAATAATTATTTGTTTGAATTCCTCTTTACATTATCGTAATGATGTATTTTCTTTAAAAGATTCTAGCCATAACAACCCTACGAAAGTTTATACAATACTAAGGAGTCTATGATTAATTCTATATTTACGTTATCGAAGAAAGGAAACTGATTGACAGGAGCACAATAGAACGTTATACAAAAGCAGCTTCGATTCTAAGAAACCAAATTTCACTAGAAATATACATTGCTTGAGTTGGCAGAATTTGTATTTTCGCCTGTGTTAGTCTCTGTGCTATCCGAATGAATCAGTGGTGGTTGTTTATTTTTAGAGTTCCGTACTTCAAAAGGGAAAAGGAACCCTTATAAGAAAACTTCCTTGTACATCTGTCTGTCTGTCGCCTTTTTTCTTGGGGATGTGTGGAGGTACACTGAAAAATAAAGAATTTTGTATCGATAAAACCGCTTTTGTTCATAATTTATTGTTGATATCACAAAAGAACTTAATTTAAAATTACAATTTCGTATGTTGTGTTAAACGTAAATTGTGGTTGTACTTGAATATAGTGAATTCAAATTGTAATTTGTAAATTGTTAGTAGAAAAGTCTTATTTCAAAATAAGGTTAAAAATAATGATGGTAAAATTTACCAGTATACTTCGATGGTAAAAGCAACAAAATATTTTTAATAGTACACACTGTCGACTTTAGTTGATTTAAGATTTATATTTAAAATACACAAAACACTTCTCATGATAAACATAACAAACAGTTTCTAGTAACAATAAATAATAAGGAACGTAACATTGACTAAAAAAAATGTGAATAATGAAACTTTTATTACATTGATTTTACCAATATTTTTTTCATTCATAAAAGTGATTATAAATTACTTTAAAATAAGCTAAAACATATTTGCTTTAAATTAAGATGTTTTGTAAAATATGCGCACAATATTATATGACAGTACACAAAAATCTTTTGGGAAATAAATAAGATTACATTGTAAGTTTAATGTAAAAAAAATTTGGAAAGTGTAATATTCAGTGTTGAAAATTACGTTCATATTATTTTTTAATGTAATTATAAATTGGTTCCACCATTATAATTTGAAAATTACTTTCTTAATAGTATTTTATGAAATGTACGGGCAGAAAACATAAAAATAGCAAGGAATAACCCTTTTTAAAAATAACATCGTTAGGTTATAATATTAACAAAAATAAATTCTTATACTGTTCTTATATCAATTTTGATTAAAATTGTTTTTCTTTTTCTTTTACAAATGCAAATATTATTCTTAGTTAGAAGTAGCATCATACAAAACTTATGTTCACAACGATATATCATAAAATACAAACACACTTTTCTGTGACAATACCAACAAAATGTTTTCGTCTTAATGTTAAGAGACAATTGTATTATTTCTATACAAGGCTATTTTGTTATTAATCATGTTTTGTTGTGTAACGAACTGTTTAATATTTTAATCAGTAGATGGCTCTAAAAAAGAATTAGATTAGACTTACGCAATTCCAAGAGCCTCCTACACTATCGCTTCTCGGCCTTTTGGTTGAGATGAAAGTTTAGTATTTGTTCTTTTAAGTTTAATATCTGAAAATTCCCGCATCGTGGGACTAGTATATTAAACCGACTTTTATATCTCAACAAAAGCGATTTGGTAAACTACATAAACATAGTTTTCTTTTGTTTGAAATACAAAATTGGTTTCATTAAAAGTACTCAAAAAAATTAATAGCATGGAAAGTACCTCTTATCATATATACTAAAAACACATAGTTAAAAAGACAGAGATTCCTAATAAATATTATTGTTCTAGTTAAGTAAAAAGAACCCTTATTTTACAGATTTTACAAATAATTATTTAAAATTTGTTTAAAATTATATGTTAAATTAATACAATAGGTATAATTAAATTCACCATAACATGGATTAAACTTACATTATTAAATTTAGTTACTTCAAAAATATATATCGTTATGTAGATCAATATATGGGAGAACATTTTTTTAACTTCCCGCAAAATTTTACATTTTCCAAAATTATGCGTATTAAAAATAATTTATATATTTAAAATAATCGAAAAATACTATGAAAAAAAACCGAAAGTTTCGGAATTTCGCTAATAAAAGCCATCGAGATTCTTTATGGTAAAAATAACTATGTAAATTTGTACGATACCCTTAGGGTGCGAGTCCTATTCACACTTGACCGGTTTTCTACAGTACTATAAAATATTCGTATGTTACTAGGCTGATGGACGTTATCATAGAATTTTTTTTTGACACTACGCTAAGAATCTTTTCTTGGTGTCGAGAAACATGTTTCAGAGCGAGCATTTAAGGTTTTTTAGGGTATTTAAGGCTTTTGAGGCGTTTCTTTAATTCGCGTGATTGGTACATCTGACATAGTGGGAGGCCGCGCTTCGAATTTAAACAGAAACAACGTTTATTGACTAAATGATTTATGATATGACGTCACTTGCTACAGGCCGACACGACGGAATAATCTTAACTTGTGTCGCGTCTATGCCTAGTTTTGTATCCAGGTTCTATTTTTATAACGTTATACAAGAATATTAATATTCTCGTATTTTTTTTCTCTATTTTTCCGATCAGAGCGTTCGCCATTTCTCCGATTTATCCGTTTGACCGACTTCAGTGTCGCATCGGAACGAGTTGCGCCGGCCGCAAACCCGACGCCGGAATAATTAAAACGGTGACGTGTCGATACGTCCGCGTTAAAATCGACATGTCGATTAGTTCCTTTGTCGTCCGATCGTATGTGTCGATAACGGATGAAATGGAAATTCGACCGGCGATTTATGGCAAGATAATCGTATAGAAATAACTGGGTCACGACTTTAATAACGACGTTTTATCAGGCTTTGGCTGAGTAGAACTGTACGCGATATCGTTTCTCCATCGAATGACGCGTCATTTTCTATTCTATTTCGTCGAACTGGTTCTAGAATTTCACGTTTATAGTTCTTTTTTGTAAGGATACAAATATTTAGAAGAACCTGTTGATGTTAAGAGACGATTTTGCCAGTCGTATAAATTTGGAATGGTTAAGAGATACAGCGAAAATGGTACACCGAGACATTTAAATGGCTAAATCTAGAATGTCTTAGTTTACGTAATAGTATGTTTCGATAAACGCATTGACTGCCAAATCGTTATTGGAAAAGTATATTTTTCTTTCGATATACACTAATATATAGGCAAAATTAACAAAACATGAAGACAGTTTCAAGACATCGATGTATATTTCTTTAGTGACAGAAGAGCGGTGGTACTTCAGCCGTCACGTACTTTGCATTCGGACCTAGAGGTATACCCGATTCGATTTTGCTCACAGGCGAATTAACCTATAAATATTTTAATGATACCATACGCCCTGTGCCTCACAGAGCACGTTAAGTCGCTGGTCCCGGACATGGTCCTCACATTGATGACAATAATCGTCAGCAGCTCCCGATAGGCATTAGGTTAGTTAGAAGGATAAGTTCCTCGGCAGAGAAGTGAAACTTGACCATAGATACAAAAAAATTATAATTATATCCTCAACACCATAGGAGTAGTATTCCTGAGATGTGAGATACAGGGGTGAGTGAAGAGATGGTCCACTCCTTCTATCATCCCGTTCCTCTTCACCGGATATACTATTTATATCTATGATAGACCGGCAACGCACTGGTGACTACTCTGTTGCGTTGCGAATGTTCATAGGCGACGATGACTCTCTATTGTCTGGTAGCTCGTAAGCTCGTTTGTCCCTCTAAAGCTCTAATAAAAGACGTACCTAGTGCTCGCGGTTGTTATAAAAAATATTTACAAATATTCTTTCAATAAATTTAAAATGCATAGTTGAAAATATATAAACAAGTTTATATGAAAATCTTTCATTTATTCCCATATTATGAATACCATAGTTAAAATTTTGAAAAAATACCGAATACAGGGCCTTATCCGTAGTTTATTCAAAAATATAAACGTATCTTGCGTCATAAGTTCCCAAAGGAAAGAGAATATTCGTGTGGAGAATGTATTTATAAAATGTGTTGCTTAATTTTACCGAGAGCTAACAAGTTCAATTAGTCTAGTGGTTACCCCGGTAACCCACTTAGGCAAAAGAGTTGGATTGGAATTCTAGTGTGTGAGAAATTTTTGTACTTTTGTTATTGTTTTATGGTTTAATTACCGAAAGTTTTTTCGACTTCACCAACATTAGAATCTGATTCAAATTCATTGGTAATGTATTGATTTATTTTTAGGTGCCGCAAACAAATTTGAGTAACACAAAAACATATATGTACGCGATGAAAAAATTATACTTTTTTCATCGCGTTATATTTGCTTCATTATACACTTAACTCTCTCCGCGTGAACCTGATTCGCACTTGGCTCGACATCGTTTAAGGTTAAATACTGGACCGACTAACTTCAAATTTTGCATACCAGGTAATTGTATCAGTCACCAAAACTGAGGCGTAAGTGCCGAAAAAAATTGGCCATGCGAATTTATGATTTCTTTACGATAAAATTCATAAATTCATCAACCTGTTATTTCACACAATATGGTTACGTCTTTGAATAAGCCTTGGACTATAAATATATATAAAAATCGATTTCTGCACGTATGATTCCTATGGATTCCAAAACGGCTAAACCGATTTTAATGAAATTTGCAGTTTATCTTCAGATTAGCCCAGCGAGTGACCATGTGAAATTTGGTAGCGATTGGAACAGTATTTTTTTGTTATTTTTTATAGCACTATCGAGGGACAAACGAGCATGCAAGCCACTAGGGTATAAGTTGTCACCGCTGCCTTCGGAAGAGTCACTAGTGTGTTGCCGGCCCCTTGGCAAGGAAATAGATTCGCAATAGGATATCTGATAGAGGAAAGTGCAGGGTAATAGAGAGGGACAGGGCTTATGGAGGGAGGTTATGGGGTGACAGAAGGGGAGTGGGTCACCGGAATACTCAATCACTGCAAGAGAGACAACAACAGAAACTATCATTTCACGCTCGTATTCTGTGATGTGCTTTCGTCACTCTTTGACGTATTGCATGATTGCTTGTCACAGAAGGAGGCTGTGTCCGCATTTGTCAGTTGTTTTTAACACTCCTCACACCCTAGTAGATGTGACTCTTTGCATTTTGCCTGAGGATGTGCCTAGTTGCCATGAAACGTATGTAGAATTAACAATATAACTATTAGCGGACTAAGACAAATAAACAATTAGCAATCATATAATTAAATACAATTATAAAAAAAATGTCAATCCTCTCGAATCAATATTCAATTCGTTGGATAGAGATTCGTGGTGGAAGAACAGATTCGGGGGTCAGCGGTGGGTTGCGTGCTGCGTGTTGACTCATGTTACAGGCAATCGTCTAATTATGGATTTCCGCGAATAAGCACTTCCACACAATAGAAACGCCTATATCCTGTGAAAGTATTGCACAAGTCGAACCGGGCTATTACGAGCTACAGCCGAGTTGTCGAAACAGGAAACAAGAGCGGAAATGAATCAGAGCTGGGGGGAAGCTGACATCAGACCCAAGATTAAAGATGAGATCAGGTATTTCAATGGTTTTTAGAAAAATTCTATTCTAATTTCCGAACCCAGTTCCGCTATCTATTCTAATTCCATTCTTTGTTCTGATATCGCAACGAATTCACTCATGCTCCCGTCGGGAATTTTACTTGGTACCAGTCTCAGTTTCGATTTCGTTGTATTGCACACCTCATGTTTATCGATTCAGTTGCTTTTCGCGTAGTAGAAATACAGAAGGCCAAATTTAAGATTCAACTAACGGCGTGCCCCGGCTTTGCATGGGTAGCAGTAATTATCTATAGCCAGCTAACTTCTAGTGGATGGATAGGATCGATGGTGTGACGAAATTTCAGCAGATATGATTATGACAGTGTCTTGCTACGCCAAAACTCATTAGTTCATTTTTCAGTAGTATTCATTTTTAGGGAAAATGTGACACGAAATTGCCCTTTAGTGTGGTAGAGCTATGTGGTCAACTTGGTAATATTTTTTACAGAATATCTTTTTTATTCGAAATTGCGAAGACAATGTATCAATGTCTAAATGAAAACTTTATTTTATTCAATATTAAAAAAGAAACATTTAGAAATATTTAGTAATTAATATAATCATAATAATTTATATTTTTTTTACATCGAAGATAAACTCATTTTGCCGTGCATTTTCCTAACAAAGTTGTGAATCTTACCTTAATTTAACTCCTTAAAAAATGAGATACACAATTGTTATATTTTCAAAGGCAATTCTTTTTCAAATAAATTATCGTGTCATGAGAGTGTTTTTTTCATTTATAAAGGCTTTATATTCTGTCTTGTGAAAAAGTATCATGCTTTAGAAGTGCAATTTAAAATCTCGTTTCTCTCTTAAAAGGAAACTTGAAGATAGTCTGTGGCTTGAAGATGGCTTCACAATTTTTTTTATAAAAACAGTTTTGAGATTTTTTCAGTTTTGTCTTTAAGAATATGCATCAGTGGTGGAGTTGTTTGTTATGGAGTATAAAAGATTAAATTTTTAATCACTTGTCTATTTGCGAATTGTAAAATAAAAACATTATCAGACTAAAATAAGAGTCTTACAAAAAATAAATCTTTTAAGCAGAGACCGCGTTTCAAAGTTTTAAAACGTTCCTTTTTACGCAAAGTGTACAGTCTTATTTCATAGTTTATAAATGCAACGTTTCCTACGAAATATTGGAAATCATATAAACTGATTAACTGTGCATTAAGAGTCCAATTTAATTGATTCAATTTTTATTTCGTATTTTGTAATAGTTGTTAAAACTTGCGATAGACGCCCTGAGTTTAATGCTCTACATTAGACCTATAATTGTATTTACTTCATATTAAATATAAAAAAGATAAATCATATCGATATGCCTTCAAAGAAAAATTATTATTTCATTCAAACCGGATGTGAAAAAGCAGTTACCCTCATTTACAGGTCTAGAGGCAAGGAAAATAATATCTCTTACCCTATTAGAAAGCCTTTAGACGACAGTAGGAACGAACGACAATGTTAAAAGGAAAAAAAAACCCAAGTTTTCTGATCAGGACGTCTCGATTTATTGAAAAATATACAAGAGGAGCGTAGATGTTAGAGGGTGAGGGGATTTGGTGATCATAGGAAGGAGTAGAATTACGATAAAAACTGGACCGATATATAAGCAGGCTAAGTCGCGGGCGCAAAGCTAGTTTATAATATGTGTTTCTAACCACACACACATCATCTCTGATTATGAAATAATCTGCAATCTCATTTTACACCCAGATTATGATTTTTTTTATTAATTTTATTAAGTTTATCTCTGTAATAATCGACAATCGCAACTTTTTTATGTTGTATACACCCACACTAACACACGCATAAACTCACACATATATCTATATATACTGACATTAAAAAGAGAAAATATTTATTTTATTTATAAAGAATAAATTCAAAAACTACTGGATTCATTTTAAAATTTTCTACACCGGTGGAACGCTATATTAATACTGCTTAATACAGGCCATATTTTATTTATCAAATAATTAGGGTTCACTTCGATAATTCCAATAATGTAACTTGAGATGATATCTTGAGATGCTTAAAAATGATCTATAAAATTGGTTATAACGCTTGCGCTGCGAGAGCGGCTGATAATAAAAAAGAAATAATGTACTTCAGAGTACATATCGAAATCTACAAAAATGTTTGCGATACCAAATGTCCAACTTTATGTTTATGTTACTATAACTGCTTTTTATGTTTAAAAGATTTACAGAAACGCCGCTGTTTTTAATTGTTCATATCGGGCACTCCATTGAAAAGACATCATAAATTTTAGAAATTGGCCAAGAGCATGTCGGACCAAGCTCATTATAGGGTTCCGAAGCCATTACTACAAATAAATGCATTGTAAATGAAAAAAGTACTTTGTTACACTTTTTCTATGTTTCCCGCACAGAATAAACACTTTAGTCACCTATAACTAAAAAAAGAAGTAGATACGTTAAATATTAATACTAAACTAGTGTTAACTAAAGCACATCAGCAAAAGAGCGTATGTTCATGGCACTTACGTTCTTTTGTTGAGGAGCGCAGTTCTTCGGCAATAACTCAAAACCTGTATATCTGACCATGTTCAAAATAATTCTCATTGAAAGTATTTATTAAACGTTACCTTCGTTATTTTTTTCATATTTTTGGATGTACACTTTAGAAAATAAATAGGGGGAATATAATCTGCAACTTACGGAGCGATTATTATCGAAATTATTCACGTAATCAAAAAAATGTACGTGATCATTAAAAAAAAATTGCTTAGAAACCTTAAAATGTTTTTTAAAGTACTGTCGAAATATATGCCACATGTTGATGTTTGCTCAAAAAATTTTTTTCAGCTTTTATTACATGTATGGGGTGCCTCCCGTACAAATTTTTTATTGTTATTATTTAACTACCAAACTAAGTAGCGGCTCATACAACACACCCATACTATAAATTTCATCAATATACGTCGGACGTACGGTCGTGACGGATCTATAAGGGTTTCGTTTTTGCCATTTTCGCTCGGAACCCTAAAAAGCGAAACACCACTCACTGATTAATCACGAAATCTCAAAGTATAAGCCCGAACGAGACAAAAATTGGTCAGACGATAATTTGTATAAGGGAGGGACTTTCAGTAATTAAATTTTTATGTAAAATAAAAGGGGGTTCTGCTTTTTATTAAATTATTTTATACAACGAGGTACAGCTATCAATATTGTTTATCATAATGGCGAGGAAGGGGTAGTGAGGTTGTATAATGTATACAACCTCACTAAAATGTAAATCATTCATGCCTCACTGTAAATTCTCTCATGCGTACAAAGCTACATTGACGCCGAATAATACAGCTAACACTTCATTTTGATACTAGCATTAGTCCTGGCTCAGTCATTGTCATTGGAACCGTAACCGATAGTAGTATCGGAGTTGATCCCTTTCAATCGCGCAATCGGCGAGCACAATCCGGTGTCGGATCGGAGATTAGAGAATCGAGACCGAGAACTAGATTGGGACCGCCGGCGAGATCTTCCCAAATAAATGACGAAGGAGCACGTCCTGTGCCTACACGGGTGGAAGGTTGTTGTTATAAACAATGTAAAGTTGGTGTACACTCGATTTATCGTACAAGCGTTCCGTTACTCCGATTCGGTTACGCGCCGGCGAGAGGCGATACATAAACGTAAAATTTAATCATCCCGCTCAGTGACGAACACGACATCACATTACTTTTGCCCGACTAAACGACAAAGGTTGCGCTCGGCCAAGTCCTCGGAGTTCGCTTTGAGATTTTCAATTTGTTCGAATAACATAACTGAATTAAGGGTCCAGCGGCTGCCGATGTGATCATTTCGGCAATCTAACAAACGATATATAAGTTAAAGTGTCCGTGTACGCTTCAAGGGTTATTCGAAAACTGCGAATTCCTTTAGTAACTAAACTGAGAAATTAAGTAAAGAAAAACACGATCCAAAAATGTGATTGTGTCGAAAAGGGAATGGAGTTTTTTCTTTAACAATCGATTTTTATATAAAGACGAAATTATTGTTGTCATTGTCAGCCCTCTGAGCAATGAATTCGCGCGTTTCATACCGCGCGCGCTTATGTTTCTTCCATTGCTCGTTTGCAGATGTTTTATATTTAACGTATATGGATTAAGCTGTCGATGTATGTGGCGTTAAACGTTAATGCCGTTGTCAGCAATCGCTGAACGTGTAGTTACAAAGTTCCATCAGCATTATAAGTGATGTGTCTGTTTACCCCATTCGCCTATTGTGTACATTCGAATATATTTCATGTGATTGTGTTTACTTATTGTATATATTTTATCAATGCGAACATACCGTAATTTTTTAAGAAGTAAACTTCAGTCGTTCTCGGAGCTAACGCGTAGCACTTTGTTTTCTATTCAAGCTAAGTACATCAAAGATGGACATTATAGATAAGTTATATAAAATTACTCAGTTACCACCTATAGCGCTTAATCTAATATTTATTTTAATTTTAATTTCTGCCTATGATAACTTTAACTTGTTACCATAACCCGTGACCGATGCAAGCGTATTACGTTTTGAAGTTGCACTTTAAACGTGTCTAAAGAGTTACAACTTCGAACATGTTGGAATATTATTTATGTTTTGAAAAAATGATATTACCCTTTCTTATGTGAGTGGTCCACTCTTAGGTGACATGCGAACAGCCTACGGGCTTATATCACCTTCTTATGTATAAAATTGTTCAAGTTGTCTCTAACTTGAATGTGGTAGGAGTGCTTAAAGTTTATGATAATTAAAACATTTTTTATTTATTAGACCGTTACCGATCAAAGTAAATGATGTGTAAAAAAAATATATAATGAATAATAAATGAAAATGGGGACGACAATAACATATATATATATATATGTATGTATGTATGTATGTATGTATAGAAACGTATTTATAATGCATAAGACGTAGGCTTGGCCCCGTACTTGCTTCGAGAACTATGTCAAACGGATGTTGCTAACTTACCTTACAATTTCCTAAAGTTGTTACATATATATAGAATGGAGTTCGCCTTGGAGCCATATATGTACAGGATGGGATCGATCTATCTTTTCGTAAATATTCATAATCTCCTTCTTTTTTAGTACAACTTTGCCGAAATAAGTATAATAAAAATATGTCATTGAAAATACAGTTGTAAATAATATAAAATTATATAGACACAACCCTACTAAATGCTCGGCCAGATCGTGAGCATGGTTGTTGGATTGCAGCCCCACGTGACGAATTCAAATTCTGCCTTGATTTGGGCTCCACGATGTATTTTTTAAACAATTTATCTAGTCATTTATCTACAAATGACATTTGATGTTGTCAGCGATGTAAAGGTCGCATTGTTATTTAAACACTTAAATATTGATCACACACAACCTTAGTTTCAAAAACGTCAATATCGTATATGTAACATTGTAACCTAACCCACTGTCATTACAAAAAAAAACTTCTTTATCTTAAAAAATTCAAAATACGGCGAAAAAACAAAGTACCTAACTTGCACGGAAGAAGTTCAACAACCGCACACGACGGTGTGTTGCGAGCCACTGCAGGCTGCGCTTCCACTTCTTGCCACGTCCGTGCCGCCGTCGCCGCAGCGTCGGTAAGAATGTAAGATGGCAAATTTTTAGTAAAAATTCTAAGCTATTTTTTAAAATAATTTTAATGACTATGGTTTCTTTGGCAAAATTGTTCTAAAAAAGAAGGAAATTATCAATATTTGCTTAAGGATGCACGATCGATTCCATACGGTATATAGCAATCCAAGTAATCCAAGAAACATTAAATTGCTGATTTTAAAGTATGCTCTGAATGTGAATCAGCAAAACGGTTATGTACAATTCTTTTTGAAAATGTATATATGAAAAGACACAAAAAATTGTGTACCGCGTCTGTTTGTACAATCGCGGGGAAATTAATATAAACGACGTGTTCCTGTTTCTACTTGTATACTATTTGTTTATAGTCAAATTCGTTAGTTCGTATTAATATAGGATCTGAATCAGAAACGAACTCTACCCATTTCTTTAATGATGAAAAATATTTTCTATAAATTCTTTATATAAAATCTTCCTGATTAGTAGCGTAATACTGCAATGGTTTTTAGAATGTAATCGGGCTGGCTTATCGTTTAACAATTGAATTGTGATCTGGCAAATTAAATTTAGACTTGTCGATACTTAAAAAATATCTTATTAAAATTTCAACCATATGAAATTTTATTTGAATTTTTGTTTTATAAATAAATAGTAGCATATGGCACACTATTAACAGTAATAAAATTGTCTGGGAATGAAAAAAAATGTATTTAAACCGATTTAAATCTATAAAAAAAAAAATTAGTAAAAGGGTTGATGCTAAAAGCTATTTCTGCAACTTTTCGCTATCTTTCAATGATCAAAAATAAAATTACGGAGTAATTTAAAAAAAATCATTTTTTTCAATTTTTTCTGTTTACGATGTCTCACGAAGGAATTAACTGATTTTGACCAGACCAGTGGCCATCGTTTTTTGATGTCAAGAGCTGATTAGTTTTTGGATCGATCGGTAAAATCGTATAAAAGTTATTCGAAAAAAACGGTTTTTCAACATTTTTATTTTTGAGATTTTTAAAAATCGATCAGTCCGAATAGGTTCAAATCCGTTTAGTGAAACACAGAAACGCCATTCGTTTGATTCCAATAGGTTAAGTTGTTTGAAAATTATGAGAAGTTACATACATCCATACACACATGAATACACACGCACGCGCTAACGAACAAACAAACGCTCATACTTACGCACGCGCGCGCGCGCACTCACGCATACACACATACACGCACACATATACATAAATACATAACAAACATACAGACATACAGACACCTTCGTCAGGGTGGCTTTCTGTGACCTTAAAACGTAAATATCTGATGATGACTCGATTTTCGAAGAACGGGGTTAAACCAATTACCTTCCAATTTTTAAAAAAAATTGAATTTTCTTAGCGAAAAGTTAGAAAACTTCTTACAATTCTTACAAAAGTTGATATTTTCACCTGTACAGGTACAATACGCACTACTAAACGCAACCGCTACCGGCAGCCAGGTGGCCCGAATCATGACCGAGAGAGTTAAAGAGATGATATATCATAAAACTAGCTTACCTGAAATTCTTGTTTTCTCAACGTTGCTAGCTCCCGCACTATAATAATTTAAATTGAAACGTGCGCGGCGCGCGCCCGCTAGCGCCGACGTCCGCAACTGCCTATCACGCCGCGGGCAGTCGACACAAACCAGCACCCGTCACAAGCAGTTTCCAAGATACAGCGTGTTTCATAGTTTCTATAAGTTTTTAACAACAAAGGCATAGAACTACTCTCACATCGACAAAACGATCAAACGTAGTTGGCTTCGTAGTGCGCGTGGCATACGATATTGGCCTCGCCGCCGCACTGACTTTCACCGCGTGTCCTTATTCTTTCTCTTTCTATTGTCAACGAGTGTCTTTATTCTTTCTCTTTCTTTCTCTTCTGAACATAAAAGAGATAATAATAAGGTCCTTTCTAAGACATTTATTTAGTATAAATATATGTCGTATATCCTCACTTACATTTGTGTGAGTTAAGTACGTGCCACGAATGAAGTAAATTTGTTCGACGTTATAATTCTATGCTTTTTCATTTCGATGGTTTTTAACAATATAAATCCGAATGCATTTCCTAAATAATATTATTGAGATAATTTCTCTGATACTATTTTTAAGCAGTTTGTTAAATAATTTAATACCTTCATAAATAACTGTTTTGATACCTGTAATATGTGGAATGGTGTAGTATACTTAGGTGAGATATCCCTCTCAAGTTGTATTTTTGTACTTGGAGATTACTTATAAATTTTAACTTAGTGCCTATTCCTAATTTAGGTGTTCCACAGGTTTCTTTCTTCCTTCAAAAAAGACGTCATTTCGTTACGAAGATACAGAATTTCGTTTTCGATCCCTTACTCATGATTCAGCTCTTATAGTTTTCGTAACTTTCGATTATACGAGGTAGAATCAACGCTTATCTTCAAAACGTCAGGATGTGAGTTCTCCCCTTGAGTACTGTTAATAGTTTGACTTTTCTTTATGGGAGATCATTTTAAATTCATGTTGAAATCGGCATATTAACTTAAATTTGGTCTAGTTTAAATAATGCAAGTAGTAGATTCCAAGCGGGGGTAGGTGGAAAAGTCACTTTTCAAAAAACTGTTGCGATTTGGTAATGTACGCGCACACGCCGCGGACCGGGGAGCTACATTGATGTCTTTCTTTAGTGTCTGAAGTGAGGGTTGCTGCAAGCAGACTGCTTTACTGTAATATTTGGCTTATTACATATTTATAGCACTGAAATTTAAGCAAACTGAAATATTTAATAACATATTTAACATATTAAACATATAATACGGGGTATTCCGTTTGTATAAATTATTTAGCGTGTGTATAAGTTCATATAAATTATTTCATAGGTATATTTCATTACATTCGATCTGGGATTATGTTGAAATAAAAATATTGGATTACGGTTTTAGAGTTTATTCCACTGTCGCACGCTCTGAAAGTCTAAACCCTCGAAAACAGATCTGAGCTTTGCCTCGATAATGTACCCTCTCGCCGAGAGCCGAAACGTCTTCAAATATTTTTTTTTGGGACGGCCCTGTTCTTCATACCGAGTGACAGCCCACAGATCCAATTACTAATGGATGACTGAGACGAGCTCTGGGAGATTAACTGAAACCAACGCCTTACCAGAATCAAAGGTACTTCAATTCGGATTGTGATTTGCAGATAAGTGATAGGGCGTCATATGATATTACTCAACAGTGAGGTGATTTACATCTGGCACAACAAACATACATACATATATATCCATAAATTACGAGTGATAGTTAACCACCCTTTTTATCTAGCATTCTTAAAGAGCAAATGAGCATGCAAATCACTAAAGATTAGGTGATCTTCGTCACTCATAGACACTCACAACCACAAACGAGTGCATTGCTGACTTTTGAAAAGAAATAGGATATCTGATGTATTAGGGAATCGTTCGATGGAAGGAAGGAGTAAGTCACCGAAACTCTCACTCACTGGGCAAAAAGCAACAGCAGAGAATACCACTTCGTGTCGCATATTTTGTGAGAATATGATATGTCACCAGGTGAGATGGCTAATGCCAGCTTGATGCAGTCGAGTTAGCCACAGAAAGGCCCTACCACAAAATAAATTAATAATATACAATGTTAAAAACAAATACAATTTATCAAACGAGCCATAGATTGCTTTATGAATACAGATTCTTAAGAATTCAAATTTGGAGCGTAAGTTTAATATATAATTTATTCATATAAATAAAATTGCATTGTCTATGTGTGATTTCAAAGTAATAACATTTGAAATGCCACGAGCAATTTATAGATTACGAGCGTAAACAAACCTTTTATAATTTTGTCTATTTGCCTGTCTGTTTATCCCGGGTAATCTTCGGAACTGCTGAACAGATCTTGGTGGAATTTTCACTAGAAGGTAGAGGAGCTTATTAGGCTACAAATAGGGAACTTTTTATCTCGCAAATATTTAGACGGAGTTGTAATTTATGTGTCAGCTCAGTCCCGAGCCTACCCGCGTCATGTTTACATTGACGTCAGCGTTCTCGCCTTGAGATTTTAGAGTGGCAATACATGCAGAGCGCGTGCCGCTTTAGATACACGAAATCTTCCGGCAACCCCTTATTGTCCTGATTGCCTTAGGCGACTTTCGCTGAAGGGCGATCGTATTTGTCATTAAAATATCTGCCCACACTGAAGCCCTGTAAAAGGCGATCGAACGCATTACGACTGAGATATTATCTATATAGAATCACATCACTAAGTGTCGATGAAGCGCATTTTACTTTAACGGCGAAGGAAAATATTGGAGAAAGTTCTCTCAAAGGCATCTGAAAGTTTTCAACACGCAAGCAAGACGAGACGAAGGAACTGTACATGACTTAATGATCCCTCAGAGCAGAGTCATGCCTGGAACATGCACTGGAATCAGCAAGCGAGCAGTTTTAAAGTGAAAGTTGAAACCTAACTTGGCAACGGTCATATTGACAGCTCGAAATTAGTTATAAAGTTGACGGCGTCCGTAGCTCGCGTAAAACAAAGTTCAAAGTTGCGAACTGAGTGCTAAAGATGTGAAAATTTTGAAATTTAATTTCGGGTGTAGCACCGAGTAGCACGCTCTATTGCGTGTGAAATTTTCATAGAGTTCGGAAGATATTATATTCGAAACTGATGTGGCAGTCTTGAACTGAGACTGAAACAACCGCCTTGTTCCAATAAAAGAGATTTGGATTTCTTTCTTGTACTTTTTAATGTAAGGATGGAATTTATGAGTCAATTTATTGAGTAGGTGAGTACACCTAATCAATGAACTGATCGCTAATACCGTCCTTATTTTATTCCATCCATCCCAAAATTCCGTTTTGATTTGCAATAAAAACCGAATTTTAAAATAACCTATATTAAATTATATAATGTATGTGTATATTATACTACATTACTACATTTGTGTTGGATCGAAAGAAGGGTAATTTGTATTATAAATAGAACAAGGTAAAACTAAAAACTTGGATTTTATGTAAAACTGAGAATTAGAAAAAACGCTTCCTGAATGTGTAAATGTTACTCCATAAACTTATTCGTTCACTGCAACGTAGGGATACGTTACGCATGCACATTGCTGGCTCAATTTCATTATTATCAGAATGTAAATGGCGATCATCCACTTCTGCGCACGAGCACGCTGCGCATCAATGTATCGTTCGTGGAGCTTGCATAGATAATGGGTACTAAGTGGAACTCTATTACTAAGCCTACTTTGTCTGTCCGCTCATTCTTCTCTTCTATCTTTAAAGAGAGTGTATTTATTGAATCGTAATAGATAGGCGAATGAAATTGTCATAGAATATGTGCCATTGTAGCGAACATTTTAAGAAAAATAGTAACTAAAAGCTTTTGAAAATAAAGCTTTATTTCAATATAAGAAAGTTCTTTTTTTCGCTATTTTTTTATGTTTTCGCTCTATCATAAAAACGTTAAAACTCCAAAGTGTCAAACTTGCTATGGTTGTTGCGTAAACTTTAAAATAGTACGACAAAAAATATAAAAAGTGACCAAGTGTGAGTGGGCTTGCATTAAGGGTCCCGAACTTGACGAAAGATAATACGGTAAATACATTAAATAATTAATACGTATGAGTCGTTAGGAACTTTCGATGCGCCAGTCGGATACACAATTCGTTGATTTTTTTCCATATAAATAAACTATGCACGTGAATAGAGTGCATCACAAACACAAAAAAAACCTTTAAAATAGTTGAAATATTTGTTTTGAAGTGCCTAGTTACTGAGAACAATCACATTTTTAATTATTATAATGAGTTCTTTATTTTAAGTATAATTCTCGTCTATATACAATCGTCCTTGGTAAATTGACTATAAGAAACAAGTGATGGAAATTTAAATTGGCTAGCTAGTGTTTTACTATTTAAATATTTGATATTGGAGGTAGGTGACGAATTATTGAACACATAATCGAGAATTTCGATAGAAATACATTTACTACATTAACGTTATAATGAAGCCGACAATAGTAGCATCTTTAAGGAAACAGAGTTTAACAGTACAAGTAGCAAATACTGATTTATTGCATGCTCATTTCATGGAACTTGCCAAATAGGGAATACTATTAGTATTATAAAGAAGAACAGAAGTTATATGTCGATATAAATCATCATTTTCAACAACGTTTTTAAGAAGTAGAGAATGTAAACAGAAGAAAGTTAAACGTAAAACACGAACGTAAAACACGACGCTATTCAACATTAGATTTTTTTCACGAATAACCCGATCCGGACTGTGCTCAGTTTTCTTATTGCATCGGTGTTTATTTACCAACTCGAGTGTTGAATGCCCAGAAGTTGGCGTAAAATATTCCGTGGAGGCGGCAATTAGCGGCCACTGTACAAAACTTAGGTAACTCCGGTCATTAATCGACGCAATCATTAATCTTTCGAAATTACACAAATTTCAATGGCTCGCGAAGTTTTGGATCCACGTATAATTACTGGGTTTTTTTTTCGTGTAATAACATATTTTCGAGTCGCCAAACAAAAGTCGTTAGCTAACTTAATTACGGTCGTTTTTGTAGGCACTTGTTACTTAGATAGGAATATTTCTATTTTCTTTCACAATTCTTTTCTATCGAGACCCTAACGAATGGGTTGATTTTGATGATATTGAATACGATGAATGTGGGCAATGCACGTGCGCAATTTATTTTGAATACGATATTAGTGCATATAATTATATACAATTATATTTAATGTAATACTTGTATACTTACGAATTTTCTGTCTTATTTTATGATAGCTTTCGTCTGCAGCTCTGCCCGGGTGAACACAGAATGAATTCCTCCATCTTTAATATCGACTAATCGTGTCAACCAACTTCATCATCAATTTTGACCCAGATCTTGTTTCCGCTTCCAATTCCAATTCTGACACCGCTTTTGATTTCCAATTTAGTTTCGATCGAAATTTCGATTCTGTTCGATATATATATAATAAAATGAAAATGTAAAATGAAAACGCTGCGAAACGGGATAAAAGCTATCCTAAATGTTACTCCTGGATATAAACTGTTACCATGCCAAATTTTATTAAATTCTGTCCAGTACTTTTTATGAACTTCGCGGACAAATTTATAGACAGAAAGACATTAATTCTAAAAATCATTGCAACATATTCTGCCAACGTTTCTTATACTTTCCATAGTAGTTTCTCTGGAGTAGTTTTGATATACAGATTTTTTCTCTCTATTGTTGTATTATAATATATCTCTATTGTTATATACTATAATATAACTATAGAAAGAGAAAAATATAATTATATACATAAATTGTTTGGTTTTTCGACTTATGAAGTTGTGTCACCAGCTTTCAGCTATTGCTGTCCTTCAGCCTTATTGTGAAAGCTCACCGTCGAGTTTAAGCTCGTTTTATAAAGAAATGTGCAGTCTATGCAGCCATAACTTCTTATACGATCACGCTTAATGTATTAATATATATCGCATTGAGCTCACATTTATGTGTTCTCGAGTTTCAATACGGCCTTAGAATGGTTATGCGGCGAACGGATAAAAATTAAAAGTTTTCGGTATTCGTGTGAGAATTCAGCTCAGGTATTGGAAAACGTATCTTAACAGTCACGTATGAAGAACGCTCATCCATCGTGCAATACCTGTACGGCGGCTTGCTTACGAATCGGATGCTCCTGCGCAGCGTGTTCGTACGCCGCTCCTCAATCATTGTTTACGTTTCATATGGAAATTTGGCATTTCCAAATTCTGTAGGCGTGGGAGCATTAACAGATGAATTGCGCTAAACTGTACTATATTTTATATATCATATTGTTCCGCTAACTTTGAATACCCCATTGTTAAGGTGTATCACCCTACAATTTCTCATTCTAGATTTAAGGTCTCGGGCCCTAATTCCGCCAACGACCGTCGTCACGACTGTTATGGCGACAGCCGGGATCCACGGCTTGAAGTCTCTGTGGGACGAAGCGTGGGGTTTTTAATTTGCTTGTTTGATTAATCCAAAATATGAAAATTTATTAAAAAAAGCATTTCATTTAATAATCGTAAAGATAAAAAATTCAAATGTACGTATGTACATTACAATTGATTTATTTATTTATTTCGTATAGTAATTGTTATATCTATCCTCAAGTACATATTAACAGGATGACGTATCAAATTGTTTTGTAACTCGTTTAAGCCAATTTTTGGATGCAATTTGAAAATTTAAAGCTTTGAAATTGAAAAAAAAAATTTCCTGACGGTTATGCATGAACCTTCAAAAGTTCTAAAAGTGAAATAAAACAGGCGATTTTCTTTTAACCAATTAATTGGTGCGACTGAACAACTGTTTTTTTTTTAATAATAAAACAATAAAAATTTAACGTGTTTTATTAGAGATTGTTCGATAAACACCTACCAAATTTATACACGAGCGCAGACACGTAAAAAAGTATGCATATAGAACATCACTCATTCTAATCCCAGACGCCGTTGTTTGTTTGGTGTAAACGGACAGGAGCGGTCGATAGGCGTCCATTCGACGGGGAAAGGCTCGGTATCCATGAACCTTGAATGACAGAGTAAATAAAGTGTAAATTTGAAGGTCGCAGACTTATGGACACACGTCTATATCACGTCCACGATTCCGTCTCCGTGGGCATATGATTGATTCTCAATTTTTTATATTGGATATATGTCTTGTTATATTCGATGCCGTTCCATAGTTCCGGGTTTAAGTTCCGATTTGATCGTCAGTTACGATTCTGTCTTGTTCTCTATACGAATACGGTGTCCCTCTCTTTTACGATTGGGCTATCGCTTCGATTCCGATCACGGTGTCGTTTACGATACCGTTTCTTGTAAATTATTGCATAAGAACGCATCAATCGGAAGTATACAGTATTATGCGTATAATCCAGAAAATAATGTATAGAATCGACTGTTATACCTAGAGACGGACACGGATTAATTCGTATTGCGTTTAAGCAAATAGTTACCTGGGGATCTGCATAAATTTGCTTACGGAGTTTGTTGATTAAAATAGCAGTACTTTTGGACGGAATTAGACGATATGTATTTCAGATTCGGAGCGCCATTTATACACAGACAGTCGAATGGAATAAAATCTAATGCTAAACGTCAATATCGAAAGTCAGGATCGCACTTGATCTTTTTTTTTAAAAAAAACAAAGATTCTCGTGCAAACAAACACGTAGTACCAATTTCAGAACCGCGTCGGAAAAACTAATGGTGTCGAAGAACTACTTTCCAGAAAGTTTATCGCTCTTTTACGGTTTGTCTCGCGTTACATGATATAAAAATCACAATGGACGCGGCATTGTGTTAAACCTCGATGTTCGTTTGTTCTCAACACATTTTATAGCGCCGTTCGCGAAAGCGTACACACATAATCGCGCGATTTCAATGGGCTATTTTCTCATTTTACCGTACACTAGCCTTGCCCGTGTTGTTTATGAGTGTCGAATTTATTAAAAAAAAAAATTTTTTCGTAAGTAGATTTTGTTGAAATAAAGCCTGTGTGTTGCCCAAAATTACGCTCAAGCTACATATGAAAATCTCATGAAAATTTATATAGTTTTTTGGGAGGTTAACATTTCCAAACACACATACATCGTTATTAAAAATAGTCTTATTATATTTTATTATAATCTTTACATCGGTTATAATTTGTTTTTCGAACAAAACGTTAAAATATTTTAACGTTTTGTTCTAAAAACAAATTTTAATAGTATGCCTGTCCGCATATAAATTTGCTGATTCCGAAAACGGTATAAAGCGATTAAATAACAAAGAAAAAATTTTTCAGCAACAATGAATCTCTGTAACGAATAGTTCGAGAGATAATGAATGAATGTGCTTTATTTGCAACGAGCCTGTGTATATAATTGTGTGTGTGAATTGCCTGTCATCTGTGTGTGTATGTGTGTTGCGCGCGCATGTGTGCGTACGGAGTATGTGTACATGTGCCTTTAAGTACATTCGGTCGCGCACTGTGTTCTAACAGAGACCTCGTGTAATTTATGGCACCTAAATGGACCGGATTTAATACACATGACTTATTTGACGCAGTCGTAAATCTCATCCTTCTTGAAAACAAGAGCACTTCAAGCTCGCAGCGCTCGCGCGTTCAGCTATGGTTAATTATTCTGGTGTAGGCAACAGACATGTGTGACTCGATGCTTGTTGGATAACGCACCTCGCGTTTTCCACATCTACTGTACGCTTTATATCGGCTAAGTGGGTTTCGTAAATGAACATGCATAACCTCGCTTACTGAATAAATGAATGGGTATCTGAGCCGGCTTAAAGTTCTAATCTAGAAGTGATCAAACTGTGATACAAAAGTTACGAGCTTCTAAGCTCTCCTATCGTTTAGGGGTCTCAAATTATAAGACTCGGTTCTAAAAGGCGCCATCGTTTCGTTGTATTGTATAGATATTTTTGCGAAGCCTCTTCTTCATTTGGCCAGCCCGAAGGCCGCAACGTTGAAGTTTGGAAACTAGAAACGGACGAAGTTTCGGGCGGACGCCGTAAGTGGCGTAACTCACTTTTTATTGCGTTCCCGCCATTCCCCGGGAGATTCTCGAGTTGCGGAAGTGACGTTGTAAACACGTCCATTTTTTTTTATAATAAAATCTATTATTATTATTTTTGTATCGTCTTTCTTTGATTTTTAGGGTTCCATAGCCGAAGGATAAAAAAGCTGGTACCCGTTCTTCCGTCGTGTCCGTCCGTACAGCTTTATAGCTATAGCAATGTTTTTCTCGACTCTGATGAAATTGTATAAGCCGATATCTCACGCGTACCGCCGCACAATCCCGTACGAGAACTACCAAAAAAGTTGAAGTGGCTACCGATGTTATATTGGCTAAATAATATTTTGTTTGCTCCCTCTGCTAACGTTTGAAATGACTTTTCTCTCAGACGTATATTTTATACGGGTCCTTAAGTTCCCAAAGTCATCGATAACTTGTCCCTCTTCTAACTTTTCGAATACGTACTTATTTTTAAAAATCACAATATTGCAACTTCATATTTAAATTTATATCAAATAATTCTGAACAAAATTTCTCTACAAGTTTTTAAGATATCCATAGTTTTGCAATACGCAAATATTAACAATTTCAATATCGGTCCATATAGTCACAATGTGAGTTTATGTACAGTACATACTAACGTTTACTATTGTGCAGATGTTATTTTAGATTAAAATTAATCAAGTCCGTACACAGCGACGCGGTACTTGCTTCATTAAAACTTAGTGCAGTTGCAAATTGTGCTTCGTTCTTTCGTTACTAAGAAACATTGAAGAAGTCGTTGCAACCACCCTGGATGCAGCGGGACGACTCCCTTTAGCAGATTTTTAATTTTCAGGACAGATTTTTTTGCCCGATGGCCGTCGGCGAGGCAAGAGAGATATGCGAAGATCGTACCGTGTGGAAGTCTATAGTCTCTGTCTACCCTTCTGGGTAATAGGGCGCGAGTTTATATTATTATTATTTTTTGGCCTCGCAAAAGTATCGCGCGATACAAAGTGGCGCTAAATTTAAGGAAAATTGAATCATACCACTGCAGTCTCGGGCTGTTTACCAAAAATCAACATACCGCTAACAACCGCGCTCACAAGGTCAATAAATTTTATTTGAAAATTAACTGCTTCAAAATATATTCGAGGATAGTTCGTATCTTTGAGGAGTCAACACCTCTCCATTACCTCCCACCGCCAGCCCCTCGACCCTCCCGCCGTCGCCGCCGTCGCCGACGCCCACGCCTGTTGACATTATAAAATGGAATTCTTTTCGTTTTCAGTGCAATAAATCTCGTTTGTTTATTTATTAGTTTTGACATGTTCACGTCTTGTTTTTCTATAAATAAATTATGACTTTTTTATATTCGTAAAACATTCAAGATGGCCAGGCAAGGAGAATAATATACATATATTATTCATATTCTATATATAATAGTATAGAGTATATATACTAGCTTTTTCTCGCGGTTCCGCTCGCATGCACATTCCGCCCGCGGCATAAAAAGACGAATTTCTTTGGATAGAATTTGCATTAAATCCGTTTTTAGCGAGCGTCCACGTTTCGAAAGCAGTAACTGTGTCGAATTTCAAGTCAATCAAACCTATACTTTCGGACATTTCGTGACGAGTCAGTCGGCCAGGCAATATTTTGCATTGTGCGATCAGTGCGTTTACAAGCCAAGTGAGATCAAATACAGGTATTTAAGTGATTCCGTATTGTATTCTGTGTTGCTGAATACCTTCTGCATTTTTTTCGTGTTCTCTTTCATCCGATCATCTGATCTCCGTTTAGATTACAGTCAATGCGTAATAATACTTGAAAAAACATCGGAATTACATTAAAAATCAGTGTTTGCCATGAGTGCAGTACTAGAAGTGAAAATAAACTGTGTTTTCATGTCAGTCGTTTGCATTGTCTTTCGTGAGGCTCTTTGTGCGCATGTGCCACCAGGTCCCTGTAGATGCACAAAACTTATCCTTACGTAAAACTAAAATCATTTCTGAATAATTACTTGGTAATAATGGTATTGCAAAATTTCCAATTATTTAGAACTCGACTTTTTATTGAGTTGATTCTTTTATTCACAGTTTTAGATTCTATTGTAAATTCATGTAATTAAATTTAAAAACAGTTAACTTTAAGCGCCTTGCTCGCTTTTCTTGAGAAATCTTTTTACCGGCCGAGCGGTAAATTCATATTATAATGGACACGTATTTCAAGTTTTATGTACCTCATATGAAATAAATTGAATTTTAATTTCTACACTGAATTCTCTTTCTCAGTTACTGCGTATCGTTCAATTATTGGTTGTCTATCTTTTTTCTTTAATTTTGAAATATGCAAAATGTCCAAAATATCCTTCGTTAGTACTGGGCGTTTTATGGCGTTTGCGGACAATTTTGAACTTAAGTGAATACGAACATAATATCACTTTTTAAAATGGCTTTTTTTGATGGCACATAAGATCATTTTCATGTCACTCACATGAAATGAACCTCTACAGACCAGCGACTCAAATACACCATTAATCCAAAACGAGTCACACTCTAAAAATTTAATACCTACCTACACCAGCTGCAATATCGAAAGGTGATAAATGGGTTTTTGACCGTTTTCAAACGTCAAAAATCATGGCATAAAAATGTTATTGTAACACCATTACGATATAAACTCTATTTTAGTTAATATACTCGTAAATTAAACGTCAAAGCTGACTCAATATTGACCAGCTCCTTTTCTGACATACGCTAGTCTGTTTATCCATCCAGATCTGAAATATAATAACTAATTACAAATTGACCAATAATACATATATTTTTGATTTACCTATTTTTTGACATTTAATTTCATTCAATTCAATTCAACATCACTTTATTTCCTAGGTTGTGCGTAACTCTAGGAATGCGCCACTATAATATTAATTGACCATTATAATATGAGTTTACCGCTCGTTCGGAAGACAGTTTTCCCTCGAGAAGAGCGAGCAAGAAACTAAAGGATAGGTCTTTTCTAATCGGTTTGTATACAATAGCAATAAATAACAAAAGCGTTATATGAAAATACAACTCGATAAGAATACGAGCTGGTTACGTCCATGGACTTTTGTCCTCAATGTAATCGGAAATTTTATGATACCCTTTTTTACCAAGTGATTGTTTAATAATGATTTCAAATTTATTTAAGGGTAAGTTTTGATCATCTACAGGGACCCCATTGAACCAGCGCACACAGAGTCCCATAAACGAGTATGTGACTTTGTGTAATCGACTGACTGGTAAACAAAATTTATTTTTATTTTTCCCACTAAAAGTACTTCGATTGCTATTTTTCTTGAACCTTCTATATTTCTTTTTACGTGTACTAAATTTTCTTATATAAACTGAGATGTCACAATTAAGATAACTATTTCTTTGAATTCATTCCTTAGACACATTCGAGGACCTAGTTTGTGAACTTGTTTTCTCAAACGAAACATGCAAATACGGGTACATTGTTTAGCGGGAAAGGTGAAACCAGATCCTCCGCTAAATCATCTTTTTCTCGGAGTGTCACTGGCATTGTGACGATATCTACAGAACCGACTATATACCGGTTGATGTGGCAGTGCGCCGCTTTTACAACAAAACTAGACAACCATGCAGCGCCAACCATAGACTATAGAAGTGTTGCTAACTTCAGTACTCATTGCTGAAAACTGTCGCTTTAAATAACAACGGTTGCAGTTATTTATAACGGTTGTTTACACAACGGTTACTTATAACCGTTACTAAACATAAATATATTATCGCTAATAGTCTTTTAGGCAACATATTTTGTTATCACCAATAACTTTGTAATCCTTCAATGCCAGTTTTATCTACCTTATTGTACGTACTCCCGTCCCGGCAGGATTTGATCACCCACCCCTGGAGCAAAACTTCCCACAAGGTCTTCATTGCAGATTGATGGAGTTGTCAACTCGACCCCCAACCTGCCCCTGTACCGGCTAGGGGCGGTTAGCGGCTGTCGTCGATATTGTGATAAGAAAGGTCCCGAAACGATGGCTCAGCAGTTTCTACGAGGCACAGACAGAGTGGTTGGAATTGTCTCGAATTATAATCTCATCGATCGACATGTTCGTGGTCAAAATTCAACCCGGTTCTCTGGTTTCTAATTCAGCTCTTTTAACCACTTAGCTACACCGCCCGTTATAGTCGGTTTATTCCTTCATATCTCTGTCGAAACGTTTGACAGTAGATTTCGACAGTTTTACGATATTGCAGTAATATCGTAAAACTGTCGAAATCTCAAATTATTTATACTTACTAAAACTAAATTCCAGTTATACTAATTTACAATTATGTAGCTGTACGCGTAATTTGTTCCAGCGTAGCGGTAAAAATATGGCTCGTTTTTGCCACTCGTATTTAAGCATCACAAAGAAAAGTCGAATTGACATTTGAATAAGGTTAGGGCAATTCGCCCCTACGTGAAAAGTGTACGGTCAGCAAAACAAAGTCGACCGCAGCACACGCTCTGATAGAAATGTGAAGATATTCGAGACACCTACTCTTTATGCAGTGGTACGTCTTGAATAAATTTCCTTTGAACCTTCCGTATAATTTATCAATGTTATCGAAATGTGATACAGTATGTATTGATGTAACTCGAAGTAAAATAAGGGACAAATACGACGGTCAATATAAATTCACTGATCTGTAATATCGTAAATACGTAAATGGTAGGACACACTCGATACACAGACCCGTTTTGATTTTCACAGAAATGTAGCTAGGATATTAAATTAAATACAATGTCGTAAGTCTTAGCCTTAGTTACTGATTTAAATTAATCCAATTTTTATTGGACACACAAAGTTACTATAAAAAGCGATATTGCCTGTACGTGCGACATGTTGTTTAACTACAATTGTCATTTTATTACAACGGATCTAGAATTATTCTGGCAAAAACAAATAATTATTAAGTTCATCTCGAAAAAGTAAAAGTTCTCATGAGGAATATTCGAGTTAACTTTATCTCTTTCAAGTCTGATGCAGCTAATAACTCCCAAAAGGCTGCGAAACTTGATTGTCTAGCTCCAGATGCTAGCATCCATAATCAGAGATATGAGTAATCCTACGAAATTAAAATGGCGCTTAAAATTAATGTACACGAAAGGAAACTATATCAAAAATAGTAACAATACGTAATAAGTTTCGTTACGAGAAATTCAACAAAACAAAAATGTAAAAATCCATTGTATATCCGTTGTAAAAAGACTATTATCCAATGATAAACATAATAATAATGTGGACTCAATAATCAATATTCTTATCACTTAATTACGATACAAATATTAGACAAGTCCCGATATGTGATGGACGCTAGACGACGTTGCTGTCGTTCACACAGTAAATAAACATTTGAATGTCAAGTTACGAGCGATTTGAAAGGAAAACAGGTAGTTTAAATTTTCGCTCTGTATTTCTCTCTCGGAGTCCGAAATCACAGCACAAGTGCAAGCGATCGCAGTAAGTGAATACGGGCAACTAAGTTGTACGATGTTGGCGCAATAATCGTAACTTAACGCGCCCAACCAGAGGAAAACACAATGAGCCCAGATATACATCCTTTCTTCGCTAATGAAATTTTCCGAGTTCCCCCAAACTTTGAGCGTTCAAAATCCAAATTTCCTCCGCGGGAACGCAATTAAGGCGTGCGAGTTTAGGAACAGGAAGACATTTTCATGATAAAACTGAATACCGTTAACAAATGTTGCGCAACTCGCCAAATATTTACTTTAACGGGGTACGATAATTAAGGGAGTCAGGTGGTTGTGTGAGAAGATGGGTTCGATGGGAGGGTATTATAAACACGGGACAGGTGCGAGTCGAAATGTCGTGGAGAGGGTCCCGCGCGATCTTATTGCCTGATATGTTTTTTTTTTCCAAAGCAGCCTCACTAAATAAATTAGTGATATTTATTATATATATTATAGTGATATATATTAGCGGTAATCTTTTCAATTAATAATTGAAAAGATCGTAAGGTAAAACCTTAATAGACGCTTGCCTGCAACATGCATTAACATGCAGCATGCAACCCACCGCTGACCCTCGAATCTGCCTCTCCACACGAATCTCTATCCAAATGATTGAATATTGATTCCAGAGGATTGAATGAATTATCTAATTCCGCCAACTAGTTGGCGGAATTAGATAATTAATAATAACACTTGCTTAGGTGTTCGATATCTGTCAATCCTCTGGAATCAATATTCAATCATTTGGATAGATTTCGTAGTGAAACATTCGAGGGTCAGGGTTCATGCTGCATGTTAATGCATTTGCAGGCAAGCCATCTGGATTTCCGCGAATTAAACCTCATACAATACAATATCTAAAACCTAAATCCTAAGTGTAAGTAGGCTGACGTAGAAACCACTACACCTATTGAACTTATCAGTTTCAGGTAAAACGAAACGGATTTTTTTCATAAGCATTTTCTCTTTACGAATGTTTCCCATTTTCCTTGGGAACATAAAGATTTAGGAATTTTCGTTTAGGCTTACGTGTAAACAATTAGGCCATATATTTTGTATGTATTTCAAAATGTCAGACTTCGTAGTTTCGGAGACAAGCGAGTTGATTTAGTATATATATATATATATATATATATATTTTTGATATATTTCAAAATAGGCATATTAAAACCAAAATATTTTAATACATATTGCATTGTATTTCTCATCGTATACTCGTTGTGATGGACTGACACACAGACAAGACAGTTATTATATAAAAGTATGGGGCCATATGGTGTCTACCGCCCGCGGCAGCACCAGCGACAATATTAAACTCAAAACTAGTTCAACGACTCAAAAATAAAACCAGCGAAAAATTTCTACAGTATGAGTGAGCAGGAGTACGCTCATTCCGATTAAATACAAATGCCAGCACTCGTTCGTTCCATAATTTCTACTACTTGTCTTACCTTACCTAATACCCGAGCAACCGAGCTTTGCTGATAACTTCTTAGGAAAAAGGTCGCTTATGTCCGTTTTCAGTAATAAATATTTACATACATAATTACAACACGTACAGTGCCATCTATAGTGCACCAACAGCAAGCAACAATGTGATCGCTTTAAAAATGTTTTGAGAAAGCGCTAAATAAAGCAATGTTTACAATTCTTTATTTTTTTTTTTTTCAGCGTAGACATCTATATACATCGATTCGAAAAATAAATCTTTACGAAAATAAAAATTTTCACGACAATCATTAGGGTAGTTTTTAAGATAGCCATGTATAGATTATATATAATATATAGGATTGGGAACGCGCGAAGTGTATGGTGGGCATATAGTAGACGATCGCAGCGCTCGCCGCGGCAGAAATGTGCAACAATAAGGGCTTAGTGAAACTTGTCAATGTTGTTTTACAAAAAGGATCATTAATGTTGTTGTTTTATAAACTGCAAATGTAACACAGAAATAGTGAGTGTAAATTTTATGTTATATTCTCAATAAGATTCCTCATAATTTATTTAATTGTTTTGATAATACTGTACACTTGTATTGTGTTTTAGTTCATTTACAGCTCCCAATCTTTTCTAAGAGTAATAGGTAAATAAAAACATGCTTTTCAATCAGATGTCTTTTGTTTTATAAAGTTTTGCACTTACTTTACAAAGTTTAACTATGTAAAGTTTAAATATATTATTATTATTGCATATTATATCTTTTTATTTACTTAAAGTTAGAAATAACATTTAGTTATCATTTTCTTAACTGATTTTGGTAGTGTTAGAGTAATGAGATTGTAAAATAATAAGTTAACGTAAATTTGAGATATTTTTTCTAGTAAAGGATCGCTTCTGGAACTCAAAACAATAATTTTCGTTATCTTCAATAAATTCTGCACATAACACAGATAAATAATGCTTAAAATAAAAATATTAATTTTTCATAATTTTCAAAAGTTCAATGTATTGTTCATCACGGTTAATTTGTATCTACAGCTACACTGGTATTTCTTACTATTGAATAGACAAAAATATCACACATTGTCATCCCAGTAACATACATTTGTGATTAACCTTCAGTATAGTATGAATGCCTTTGCCTTATTTCTGTAATATTATTTATAAATACTTAGTATTTATAAATAATGTTATAGAAATAACATAGAACATATAAATAATATACATTGCATGAATTATTATTAAAGTTAACTACAAGTTTTGAAAGGAAATAGGTACAACAAATTTATTTCCTTTCAGCATAGTTGGGCTGGAAACTTGTGTTTTATGCTCTCAAAACCAGTTTTTATAATAACACCCATATTTATTTATACTGTTTTTAACAAATGCCTCTAAAAATACTTTTTATTGTATTTCTATATATTTTCTATTTACTTTATTTTATAGAAAATAACGAGCACTTGTCATTTACTATTCAACATACGCCCCTAAAGTTGCGTTTGCGAGATGGCGGTACTGTCGTGCACGGAGTCAATACAAAGTTACTAAAGTATAACTAAGATAAATATAGTATATAGATGTCAAGTTTGACTTGACGTGCACTGCTAACATTTTTAAACGCGTTCTTGCGTTTTCTATTACGCAATTAGCCATTTTTTATGTAAGAGACGATTAAGAGCGCGAGAATTCGAAACTACACAGGTTGGCGTTAATTCAACGCATTAGCACCACAGACAAGCCATAACGAATTTGTTATAGGTTTGTTCTTATAACAAGTCTAGGGTTGTATGTCTTCTTTTAATCTTATTCCTATGTTCTGTGCTTCCGTTCCATTAAAATTATATTGTTAAATGAAACAACACATTTTACCGAATTCAGGCCGTCTACACTAGCGAATTCATAAATGAGTTTTTGATTTCATCAAACTTGAATCACTTGTTGTTACCCGACCGTTTCGGCAGTCGTCGGCCGTCACCGACCAAATTCTATTTTAGAGTTTGTCAAACTGTCGAAACTCGCACAATCAAACACGCACTCTCGTCCAAGGCAAACGTCACGCAGCCGTGAAGGTTGCCCGCTTTACGGGACACCTTAAAAGAGATTTATGCAATACATATATTTCGAATGGAGGTAATTTCCTCAGAAACAGCTCCGAGAAACTGGGCAGTAAAAGACCTACCGCAATTAAAAATGTTTTATGTGTCCCCGACACGGCCGACGACCGCCTGCGGCTTCGCCCGTCGCGTCATCGGTTCAAATTTTAAATGATTCTGAGCAAAATTTTAATTAATTTTTCGATTGCGTTGTCTGTGTTGATCCCGATCTTTGTAGTTATCGCCTTTATGAAAAATAAATTCAAATTCTAAGTACTGTTGTCGCCTTTTCGAAATACATATATCGATTGTAGTAATTGTTCGTTTGTTAGCTGTCTGTATACAAAATAAACTCTTACGTCTTGTTAGGGTTCCTTATGAAAAGGGTGCTAACGGCTCCGCTTAAAGCAATTATTAAAGCTTCGTCCGTCCTTCCGTCCGTGTCTGTCCGTGTCACAGAGCCGTATCCTTCGAAACGGAATTGACACGTAATTGAATTTTTTTAGAGTGTGTAGTACTACTATGGCCGCTGTAACATGATATAATAAAAATAAAATAAGTTAAAAATTAGAGGGGGTACTTACAAGGAGCGTCTTTTTTCGGCGTTGCTTACTCGATTTTGATTTTCGTTCTTTTTTAGGACTCTGTACTCAAAGAATACTAACGGGACTCAAACCACTAAGACTCCACTGTCCATCAGGTCATCCGTCTGTCTGTACGTCCCTCTGTCACGAGGCTGTAACTTTTTAACTGTCGTAGGTAGGTATTTGGAATGTTCATAGAGTGTGTATTATTATAACCGCTATTACAACAAACAAAAAAGTAAAATAAAGTCATAAATTAAAGAGATGGGAGAGGGTTACAAGACTTACATAGATCGGCCTTTTTTATTCCATCTTAATATTTGTTCTTGTTTTTTAGAGACTATTTTTAAATAGAATTACTGTTAAATATTTTACGGACTAAACTCTTCATATTCGAATTCTAATCCAGCTGATTTATGGGTTAATATCATTTAGCTTCACATTTAATCTCACTCCTAAACCTTAACACCGTTTTCGGGACGGACTATTATTTTTCTTTCTCTTCCGCTTTTACTTCTGATTCTGGTCGCGTTCTCTTACGATCCCAATATTCTTCTATTGCTATCCCGGATTTAGATTATTTGCTATAATCGGGCCTAGCATGACGTCCTAGACAATAGTCTCTCTTTAGGGCTATCCTAATAGACAGTCCTATAGAGAGACTCTTGTCTAGGATGTCATGCTAGGCCCGCAGGTAATGCTATCACTTTTGATCGCATTCACATCACAAGTTTCGATGCCGGTTGCGTTCTTGTTTCATATTTCAGTGTCCATCACGATTGTCTCCTCGTCCTCGTCCTTGACAGCGTCATAACACTCTTCTTATTTTTTGACAGAATATTATACCACACCATTATTAGTGTTGCACGGTTATGAATATGGTTATTTTATTCAACAATTCCCGTGACAAAAAGACAAAGAAACAAGCATTTATATAGAGGTAAATTTAAATTGAGATTAAAAATGAAATTTAAATATCAATATATTTTGTATTGACAAAAATCAAGTGTCAAATTCTTTCTTTTGTTTGGAAACTATTACTATTTTTAACTACTCTCATTTTTAGCTTATAAAAACTTGGTTTTCTACAAACCTTAAAATAGAATCAACTCTATTGTAACTCTGAATACAATTTATGATTTTTCTAATCCCAAATACATCAAAATTCTCAAAATAAGTCTCTTCCACACTTCTTTAGGGGTCATATTTAGTAATTATTCAAGTAATATCCAACTTCAAATAACCTGAATACGATTTGTACTATCTTTGTAGATTTCTAATTGGAAATTTGAATATTACATTTCATATCTATAAGTTAGGACATTTCAAATTACACAAACAAAATTTTCCTCGCTTATAGATTGACAATACTAAAACAGTCATTGATTAAAATTTATAAATTTGTAAACAACGCCACTTTCATGAAACCCACTCTAAACAATTTTTTCACGAAAAATCTAGATATTAGTATCTAGATTTTTCGCAAATCACTGAAGATAATCGTCTTCGACCATAAATTGAAATATAATTATTGTTTACGACTTTAACTTTAAAATGGATATATATATATATATATATATTACCTAATGTGGTTAATACTAGGTGTTTACCACCCGATACTCTATGAAAATATTAAAATTTAGAAATATTTGTTTCGATCTCGATATAACTCTCGATTTCTATTCCGGTCCTGATTTCTATTGCGATGCCGTCCCTGACCCCGACCACGACCTCTTTGGACGTTGCTCATACATTTCTATTGTTTATGCGATATTTATGTAGTACTAAAGTTGCGTGCTCATCGCTATTTACAAATATCAATTTCTCTCGAAGTGGATGTTCACTTATGATATTTTTCTACACTGTTAGATAGTGATATTACTATAATGCACAATGATATGTAATTAATTTTAGAAAAAAACTGTTTGGTACATTACATGCTCGAATCCGAACCCAAAACTATCAAGTTGGGATTGGAGTGCACCTTTTACCACTGAGCTACCACCACTCGTAATTTTAAAAACATTAAAAAGATTATAAACAATTTATCAACATTGTATTCGATCAACGCATTTATTTTATATTTACGGTGTTCATCAACATTTTCACAGTGAAATATCCTTGTGAAAAAAATAAACTTTATTTCAAGGAAAGATGGTTCGATACTGACAGCAAACAATTTTCAACTACGGGATATTTTAAATATATCTTTTTATTTTGGATGCTTCGTGAAAATGGGACGAGCGCTAAGATCAAAGAACACGCCGATCCGCCTAAAAGCTAATTCGCCGGTCAAAGAGATCATTAGTGTTACTTATTACTCGCAACTCTGTAAGTCCCTTAGGGTTTTAGACTTTCTTCAGTCAATCTATGGTCTGGAGTCTGTTTTTTATAAAAAATGTCGTACCGTTTTTTCTCGTTTTTTGATTTTTTGATCCGAAACTTCTATCGCCGCGTGTTAGTGGTAAGATTGACTCATATGCCGTGACAGAACACGGCATGACGCTAGAGTTGCTTTTATTAGAATTAATTAGCATGTTTAAAGTAAGTAAGTGAAGTAGAAAATCTTTTGCAGAGCAAGTTAAAGGTATGCATATTCAATAAATATTAAAAATTAAACACTTAAAATCGTTATGGTTCTTATGAACCATTACTGATACTAAAGATATATCTTCAAAGAGATCTTTGGTGTTTTAATAAATGTAGTTCTGTATAGTATATAAACATCAGCAAACCAACCAAACTATAATACAATATTTCAACACAGACTTATGTTAGTTTTAATTTATTATAATACATATTGTATATTTATTGACACATTATATAATCAACCTTCTATTTGGGGTAATAGATTTTACCAGCGTCGTGGGTGACACGGGTGGTGGCACCCGGGGCGGATTTCGTTATCACCCCAAAAATCATAAGTGTTAAAATAAAAGAAATCTTAATCTTTTTTTTTATTAAATATAAATTAAAATTATCATTATATTTTTCATCATTAAAATTATATAAATTCGTATTATTTATTTCTACATTATTTACCATTAATCTGTAAAATTTATTTATTAAATAAAAACGTTTAATATTTCTTCTTTCTTCCTTTAGCAAATGCAAATTCATCAAAATGCACATTTTGTGTTTTTTTATGTTATATCGTTAAAATGCCAAGGTTTTTAAGTCATTTTACCGGCATGTAATTTTTGTTTAATTTTAATTTACTGAAACTACTCTCACACGAAGCATCTGATATGCAATTTGTCATAAATAACTTTAGTGCTATCATTGGATTAGGAAGAGATCCCGAAATACAATTCCGCAATTAATTTCAAATAGTTTAGGATCACCCGAACAACGACAGTAACGTTGGCCCCGTTTAAATGTCTTCCCCCATTCTAAAAAAAAGAAACATAAAAAAAAAATGTTTTTAATTAGTACATAGCATCGATATAATAAATACATTCTTTTCAATTGATGAATAAATACCATCGATGACAAATATACTTTCTAGTTGTGATTTTCAAGCAACTATTAGTTACTGACTAGAATTGATTATTCAAAAATTTATAATTTGACAGGAATTGATTTTGAAAATAAACGTACGGTATATTTAATACAACTTTCATTATTACCTAAAGGAATATCGTCAAACATATATAAAGTTATTAAACATGTTTCCGCCAAGAACATTTTTTTTTATCAAAAACATTTAGTGATGATATTTTTCAGGCTATATAAGACAATGTTACTGAATCTTAAATCAAACCTCCCTTTTATAAGTGGAAGAACTGGTGTACAGAGTTAAAATTCTTTTGTCGTGTTTTTTTTTGTGCATCACAATTCACGGTTAGGTGAACTCGGGTATCCCTAAATGGGTGGCACCGGTATACGGACGGACACCCCCTCCAGCTACGCCACTAGCGCAGTTCATACACACTGATTCCACCTATTGGATTCTCATGTTTTGTGAGGCAGTTATGGAGCCGAACATGGTGGCAGCTTTAGAATTGGAGTATACCGGGGTCGAATCCTTACCATGAACGAACTGATCGATGGGTCTTTAACTTAAGCCTATATAGTTAAATCGGTTGCTTAGTACCTCAAAGCGCATGTCCATCCGTAGGTTTCAAAAGTTAGCACAGAATTCTGCTTAAACGTTCGTTAACAGCTCCCGTTCGGCACTGATTCAGAGTGGAGAGTTCAAAGTGCGATGTTCACAATCTTAAATAAAGAAGATTTTTTGGGGCACGTCGCTGGAGTTATGCGATTCAAACTTGACACAATAGTACTGAACTCGTCATACCAGAATATCAAGTTCACCTTCGTTCATGACTAACATATTATTCGTATTATTATCATTTGTTTACGAACTTACGCCCGTTTTTCAGAAACTAAGACAGAGACCATAGGTCAACACATGATACGATTCCTACATTTCTCTCCTGCTTTACTGACATCCACCAGTCGTTTCATACCAAGCTCGTCGGTAATACTAGACCTTAAGTTCTAGAAAAATTGATGGTAATACTAGATTATAACATTTAGTTATGGTCTAGTATTACCATCAATTTTTCTAGAACTTTTCTAGGACGACCCTTGCCGATTCTTTCATCACAAGCATTCGCTCTATAGATTTGTTCTGTCGGTCTACTTCATTTATCCTTTCCATGTGGCTAATTCAGCGCAAAATATCTTTTTCTGATCTGATCCTCACATCTTTCCAATCACACCGTTCTTCGACATCACATATTCGTGTACTTTCTTGTATTTTTTAAAGACACACCACACTCACACCACCCAGGGCCTTTTTTCATTATCGGAACAGCATTATATCGCCCAGATGGATGCGTATTTTATTAACCACCTTGTTGATAATGGTCATTTAAAACTGATAGGTCATCTAACAAGTAATTGTATGTGTTTAATGAGACTTTTTATAAATGCGTAATACGTTGTTCCCGCAGCTGACTCTTTGTTATTGTCATATTAAGCGTTTGTTTCACCTCGGATACTCATAGAAATACCTACATTTGCTTTGATTTAATTTCTCAAATCACCGGTTTAATTGAAACAGTGACCTTCTATCACGACTAGAGGAACTCGATAATAGGAGTCTAGTAATTGATACAGCTGTCTGGTTGTTTGCGCGCGTTGGCGGTGAGCTCGCCGCGAACTTTATCACCGATGAAAGTCAATAGACAGAAAGCGTGCCGGTGAAATAAATCTTTGGAAGTATTTAGAGTGATTAAATACTTTCTAACTCTGAATTTAAAGTGATCCAATGAAAGTGCTATTGATAAAAATTAATTTTGTTATGTTTATGGCTCGCGACTAATGCTTTATATATAACAAAATATATGTAACAAAACTATATGTAACAATATATATGTAACGAAACTAAATATTTTATTCTCAATCAGCAAATAAACATGACTTTGTAGCATGTAGCTATATTAAATACAAAACAAAAAATGTTCAATTTAAAGTGGATGCATGTTTACAATAATATTCAAGCAAGGGGGTCAAAATATGGGTATGTGTAATCAGCCAAAATCTAAAAAGGTGAACTTTCTATACTTTAATGATTGAGTTCGAAGAATCTCTGTTGTATTAAGAATGGCCATCAAAACCTGAATCATTATTTGAAACTGGTACCAGTACAGTAACACATAACCGAGGTTGAAGCCTTTAAAATTCAATTACAGAGTGCATAATCATGGTGTTATATGTGGTGCTGTAACACTTAAGGTAATACTAAATCACCATAGAGTAAACGCATGTTCTGAAGTTCCTCTATCTTTCTCTATGTTGACATTTGTGTATTGTTTTGATCTTAAATTTTGCATCGTACAATGGTACACAAAATAATTTGTACACAATGTCGACACTAAAGCAGATAGGAAAGATGTGATTTCATTATTCTGTGTCCAGAAAGTTGTCGAAGATCGAAGGCCAGAAGTGAATCGAACGATCGGACATTATTTGAGTCGCTATCGAATTCTCCACTCGGTGGGAAGTTCGGGATCTCGAAAAGAAAGTTGGCAGACAATATCGAATGTGATTTGAACTCCGTTACGTGAACGCGATTAAAACCATTTGCGAAGGGCATAATTGCTTCTCCTCTGCCATGGAGTGCGAAATTAAAGAAATACAAATTTATCTAAATCTCATCCAACTCGTGATATATCCATCGACGTAAGTAATCGTACAAAAAACTGATAGCCGCAATTGAGGATAGGTTATTTGCTCTGTGGCAGATCATTAACGCATTGGAACATGTATAGTGACGGCGAGTAGCAAACTTCTATACACCTTAGTGAATCAATTGACGTGATCCCGATGATATTATGTCCTAACATGAAACATAAGTAGATATTTGTCATTTGTTAGTCTATCGAATCGACTTAAATTATAATTCAGTTTGTAAGACTAAAGTTCGCAATGGTAGAACTTATTTGAGAGTCAGCGGTGGTGTGCGTGCTGCATGTTGCAGGTAGACGTCTGATAGTGGCTTTCCGCGAAGCAAAGCCTTATGCAATAGAATTGATACCAAATTTGGATTTTCTGTACAATCCGTACAAACATCCATTGAAGGGTCTTTCTCTGCAGAGTGATTATCTAGTACATCATCGTGCAAGGTTTTTACTATGTGACTGGTGAAAAAACAAGATTAAAAACAGTTTTTAGATTAAATAATGATAATTTACTGAATATACTCGTAGTACCAAAAACCCAAAAATACCTTAAATCTTATATGGAAATAATTAAAGAAAACAAAACAATTTCCCTTAAAAAACTATTAATTTTAATAAACGTAATTAATACTATGAAATAGAAGAGACAATCAGAATAATACAATATTTAATAAAATCAGGATAATCAGAATAATATTTAAGCATGAATTTTTTTGTAAAATATTCTTTCTTTTCTACTTAAGATAATATGAGTCGAAGTTATCTAGGTGTACAGTATTGACAAATATTTTAATTTGAGTCAGCTTAAAAATTAGGAGCAAAGTTATTGTCTTACATTCTAAAACATATAAAACACGTCATGGTACCCATGTTGGCGTGATTGATTCACTAGCTCAACATCTTCAACTTACATTTTTTTTTTAATTTAGAATATTAAATCACCTCTGCCTACTGTCAAGTGCGAGCCAAACTAGAACACCAAAGGTACTGTATGGCCCGCTATTTAGACAACCGATTTTAAACTAACGTCTCGTTGTAGTAGAGATTTATAACTCTATCCTTAGGTCAGAATGATTAGATGACATTGTATTCTTAACTCAGTTTCTTGATTGTCTGTTTATTTGTTTGTCTATTTAATGTAAATTTAGCAGTTTGACGTTGAAGTTACCGTTGTCGAGTCGGTAAATCTGTCCGTCTATTTCCATCTTTTCGATTAAACATCGTCACGCTCAAAACATCCGTAAACATCAAAATGAATGAAAACACGAGCCATTTCTTTTTTTATCTTAAAAACACAAACAGTCTCTCCTAAGACACGGTATATCTGCTCTAGTAGGCCTTATTTTTCCATTTCGCTCCGTTGAAACCTTCCGACCGGAAATATTATAAGCGTAAATATTTTTAGCTTCTTCTTTTTTCGCCCGCGTCAATGTAAAAAATACATTTCGACCGCGAAACGCCGCCGGCGATCCGGCTCCCGCAGATCTTCGAAGATCTCGCCAGGATAACCTTATTTGTTCGAGCATCGATCCCGCGCGAGGGGGCAAGGGGGTAGAAACAAATAAAACAAGTTACAAATGACGGGACACTTTATTTATGCCGTTTAGCTGACTCGCCTCTGGTCCATAGCGAAAATATACTCGGAGTTCGCGTACAAACTGAGCATTCCTTTCTCAATACGATACTTGTATGCAAAAGTTATACGTTTGTCGACTTTTTTGATAATATGTCTGTTATTGTTAATGGTATGTTTCTTAAATATTTCTATAGGTTTATTATTATTAATTTTATATATTTTTTTTATGTATATTATTCTCGATAGGTTCTGCAAGGGCTCGTGAAACGACAATAAACCGTTGTCTACGAGACTATATTGAAGAATTTTAAATATAATTTGTTACGTTCATTGATTGTTCTTTTACATATTATTTTTTCGTTAAAGTATAACACCTGAAAATTTGCATCGGCGTCTATTTATTTAAATTTTCCTCAAAAATCGAATAATTTGCCGACGATTTCTGAACGAGACATTATAATACAACAATAGTAGTGTAATGATAACTTCTGACGTCATAGTATAACTGTAGTGTCTAGTGGCAATTACTCAATGAGATGTAATATAACTATAGTTGTCTAAACTAGAAATCATAGTATAACTATAGCAATCTAAAGACTATTTCTATACGACAAATTGATACTAAAATCATTGTTTGTTTCTATTAAGAGTAAAACAATTTTTACATTTTTTTTCTCAAGATTTAAAATATGGATTAAAAAATCTATTGTGAACATTTTTATTGTCGCATTGACTGGCTTCCAGTGATTATGCATTTAAACTGTTATTATGTATTTTAAATTATTCTTTGAATTCAAAAGTTGTAAGGGTATTCTTGTTTTTTTCTGATAAAGGTGCTTGAAGTCCTGAAACTGAATCTTCTGAAAAGGGGAAGAAGGAACGAAACAAAGGAATTTCACAATTGCACCGCGTTCAAATTTATTAAAGGATGAATTTATTAGGAGTGATGTAATACTCCTAATAAATTTATTTAATAGAATCTAAAATAAAACCGACACAAACATATTTTTGAAGTGAAACTTTTTTATCGGGGTTGGAAAAAAATTTAGTGTAACATTTTTCGTTACGCGTCACATTTTCCGTTACGCGCCATCTTTTCTTATCCTACCACGCGTGATTCGAAGTATACTTTCTCCAGCGGAGTAGGGATTGGTAAATGTCTCCAATGTATTTTGCGGCCCGTTTTGAGTAGTTACATTTTTAAGGTTATTTCAGGTTAACCTTAGTTTTTATTAAAATATCAGTGAGTTAAGCCATTAATTACAAAATATATAATAACGATAACAATAATAGTAATAATTCTATTATAATTAATGAAATGCTATAATCTTAGTAACAGAAAGGTGAAATAATTGTATTATTTTTGTATCCATGTCTATGATAATAAAAGCCTTTTGCATAAACTTTATCTAATTTAGCTTTATTCAACCAATTTCTGTGAAGTTGTAAATAGTAAATCATTTTTCTAAAAATGATGTCATAAAAGTTTCACTTCTTGCGTGTACACTAATACACACACACTTTTTTGTTGCTCTATAGGTATGTATTGTACCAAAATCCACACGCACGTCCATAACAGCCGGTAATTAGATCCTTAACTCTTGTAAACTGAAAATCACCTTGAGAACGAATTTTGTCAAAATGTTTTCCGTAGAATTTCTTTATAAACCATAAGTACTGTAATTTTTTTTCTATATTTTTTTTAATATACACGTTTACAAATTAGATGGCGGCGTTGTAATAATATTAGGGGGGATAATACTATGAAAGTTGATGAACTGTAAAAGGTAAACCAGAAAGGAAAACCTACTCAGAACTTCTAGTACATTCGTAAATGCTTATCCGCCATATAGTGTAATCCAACAATGTATTTTCTGCGGAATAATGATTTTTGTCCCTCTATATATGGAGTTCTAAATTTTGATACTTTACATATAATTAATTGATATGACGGCGATATTAATATATTGATATTATAGTAGTTTTTTTGTAGAAATCTAGACAAAGATTTGATGCGTCAATGTGTAGTATAATGTACCTACTCGCATATCACCGTGGAGGTACAAGGTTTTATATGCTTGGTAATATTTTTTATTGTTTGCGCTAAACGATTATGTAGTGCGAAATTTATGATTTTTTTTTCTAAATTTATTAACCAATAGATTCGCCATACGTTATTCTTTTAAACTGTGTGTTGAGTTTCTTATTTAGATTTAATGTAAAAGATATGACCTTGATATAATATTCGCCAGGGTGCATATTATTACGCTTTAATAACAATTATTTTTTTTTAATTTAATAATTATAGCTTAAAAGTTCAAAGCGATCTAACACCAAACACGATAATGTATGTTCTTAAATCGGCATGTGTTACCGTCACAAATTTAAGGAACATGTTGATTTATAATTCTTTGATGAATGCCGACTGACGAGTCCGAAATCTCTGGCGACATCAAATATTCATTGACTGAACAAAGTTAACAGTTGAACAGCGTGTACATAAAATGAATCCCTTCATTTTTAATATCAGCCGTTGTCGCTGTCAATTCTGCTCTAGATTCGATCGACGAATGTCCTTCTTTGACCGTGAATGTTAGTGATAATAAATTAACAGTTTTACTTATATTTGTTCAGTTTTTTTTTTACATAAAAAACAATCTTATTATGTAATATAATAAAATCATGTTGTATTGAAATCAAATCTTATTATATTAATCTTATATCTTATTTGAGAACACATTCTACCTCTATGCATAATCCGTTTAACAGTCAGCGTATGACAAACATTCATACTAACATACTTTTATATTTCTGTATTGTATTATAAGTAGCCTATAACCGTCTACAAAGGATTCTTCGTCGAATGGTCAAATACCAATTACAATCAATCCGTCCGGCCGTCAACTTATGACAAACATACATACAAACATACTTTAACATGTTTGTATCTTAAATATCTTACAACCATATCCGTGTCGAATAGTCATGGTCTGTTGCCGATGTTTTCCATAGTTTACAAGATCTTAGGAGTTAAACAAATATTTTCATTATACATATAATATATTTAAAATAATCGCCAAAGTATATGTATATCATTTCTGAACGACTGCGCCAAATCGGATAATTCCTTTTTTGCTATATTCGTTATTATCAGGAGAACGTTTGTATGAAAGAAAATAATCCTTTGTATTTGTCTGTATGGCTGTTTGTCCGGGGTATCTACGGAACGACTGAACAGATCACGATGCAACTTTCACTGAAAGATACAGGAGCTTACTGAGCTACATTTAGGGTACTTTTTATTATGATAATTCTCAAGATTCCTGGGTGGAAAAAAGCCCTTCAAATGGGATAATTTATTGAACTCGAATTAAAAGTAGAACTGCATTCAACATCGGGAGCAAAACCGGAATTGGGATTACAACGAGACGAAACCGAAGACGTGGAGCGGGCGTAAAGACGGGGTCAAAATTGATAGTATGAGTGGCGTATTTCATACTCTGTGTGTTATACCTACTAGGGTTAGTCCCCGGCTTCGGCCATGAATTTGTATAATTAAACCGAACTATTACATAGATTCTTAAAATTCATTTATTTATGGAAAGCTACGCTATCCTCAAGTACACTGAAAAAAATATTTCTAACCAAGTTCGAATTTGGCTTGGTTAAATATATTTTGTTGTAATAACTGAATAATTCGTTGTATTAACAAACAATATGTGTGATTTAACCAATCGGATCAATCATACCAATATATAGGTTGGTTAAGACAACCAAAATATTGATTCGCTCAAAATCAACAATCCTAATTCATTGTTATTCAAACTTATGGGTGGAATGACCAATTTTTTTTTCAGTGTAATATTTGCTATATGTTATTTTGATACTAACCCTAAATTGAAGCAGCAATTGTGATAGTTAGCGGAATTTGAATTAAGACCGGGCCGGGAGCAGAATCGAAAACGAGACCGAGATTGAAATTATCATCGATCGATACAAAAGAAAGAAAAATCGTCACACGTCCATTCCGATGTAATGGCGGGCATGAACTATACGGGCAAGCCGCCTACAAGAAAGTGCAGAAAACACCTGCCGGGCCCGCTAGTATCTATACATATATAATGAAAATAGGTTGTCTTTGTTCGACAATCACGTAAAAACTACTAAACGTATAGACATGGGACTGGGACCATTCGATGGGGGATGATTTGTAGATGGTTCTAGGCTACTCATTTTTAGAATTGCGTAAACCCTTCGCCATTTCATTTATAAATAAAAATTACCCAGCGAAGCGGGCGGGACAGCTAGTGTATATATATATATGTATACCTATTTGTATATGCATTATTAATGGTTACTTGATACAGTTCAAACACGTTCCAGAATATCTATGGACACGAAGATAAGGGTTCGTATAAACAATTCTGAAAGCCGACAATAAAAGAAAAAGCAAAAATTTGGTCCCGCAGCTCTCGGCGCGGAGGCTGCGCCGCCGCCCGCCGCGCGCGCGACAGCCAGTCGATATTTTTTTTTGGGCGATAAACAAAAAGGAGGGTCGCAGCTCGGACCAGATTTATTCTGTATGAGCGGGGCCCCACCCCCTGCGCAAATAAACTGCGTATATTCAAGCCGTATCCGTTTAGGGACGAGCTGCGAATCAATAGTGTCCGACGACGAAACGACGATAAATTCGTCATGCTATTTGGGATTTCGTTAAAATTCTACGAGCTTATCGTGTGAACATTTTGCATTACTGTCGAGATATTAATCAGTGAAACGGTCACTGTCATCACTTTGCAGGTCAAGTCCGACTGATATTGCTTATGCGTACGGTCAGAAAATGTATCTTTATCTTGCATGTATATATAATTTTTCTGTGTTGGTCACCGAACTGCTTATGAACGGCTGCACTGATTATGATGAAACTTTTTGTACGTATTTACGTAGGTATCTGAATAATTCAGATTCACAATTAGACCCGGTTGATGAGACCCGCCACGATTGTGTTTCACGATTTAGTTTAATTTTTTTTGTTTTTACAAACGCCTTATAATATTTTTTTAACATGAATAACTGGCCATTAAATCTTTTCAGAAGTTCATAAATGATTGAGCTTCTAAGAATAATTCATAGCTATTGAGTTTGTAACAGTAGATTCGTGTACAACAGGTGGCGCCGATGTCGATTTTAGTGGTATTCGACGTATGTGTCGACACACGCAGAAGCCTCTTGGGTCGAAGCTTGACGTTGTTTTGACATTTCAATTTATTCTCCCTGTGTTTCGATAGATTTGATACAGAATATTTCCCAACGACCGTAGCTAAATTACATTCATTTTTTGGTTTGCTTTGAGCAGCAGTCAATCTCGCAATGTCAAGACGAAAAATTGAAATGTCAAACATAGCATTTTGCGCATGCGTCGTTATTCATCTCGTTCAAATCAGAAATTCCGCAAAATATGAAATTAAGGATTTTTTTTTGTTTTACAATTTTCTCTGTTTGTGAATAAGAGTTATAAGGCATGTACTTGTAGGTTTTCGAAATTTTTTTGTTCAGAGACATTTGTGATTTAAGTTTGGTCCACCCTATTGATATATTCGAACTACGTATGTGTATTAGATCTCGTGCCAGACTGGATATTAAAAGTTGTTAGGCGAATAAATAATGTTATACAATTTATGTACCTAAATAAATAGTAAAGAATATTATAAATGAGAATGTGTATTTGTTCTTGTCTTCTTTCTGTTTTACTATAAACATGGATTTACTTAAAATCTATTATTACATATATATGCATGCATACGCCCCTGTTTGTGTGTGTGTGCGTGTGTGTGTATTGTTCAATATTTAATTCAAAAACTACAAGACGTATATATATGAAATATATAGTGTAGGTATCTTGTGTGAACCGCTACTTAGTTTTGTCATTAAATATCAAAAATATCATACATGTAATAGAAACTGGAATTTTTGTTTCTGAGCAAACGTCAACGAGTGGCACATATTTCGACAGCTCTTTGAATAACACTTTAAGGTTTGCAATCAATTTTTCTGATTACATGAATAATTTCAGAAAATAATCGCTCCGAAAGTAGGAGAAATTGTATCCCCCTTCTATTTTCTAAACTGTATGTCTAAAAAATATGAAAAAAAATAACGAAGATAATACTTAATACAAAATTTCAAAGAAAATTATTTTAAACATGGTCGGACATACTATTTTCG